>JAJONR010000306.1:0-244934 GCA_029582245.1 Solanum etuberosum
AGGGTTCCAGCGTACCCTCATAGTCCCAGAACTACGTGCCCCGTAGGTTGTAAGTCCCCTCTGTGGGCATCATTTTAGTGATCACGCCAGTCATGCCTTTATACCTCTGGCAGGGTATATTGGGTCCTCTCGATGGGGCGTATACAACAGACTCCACATTTAGCTCATGTGGATTTATGTCGGTTATTAGTAGCTCCCACAGTACAGTCAGATTCTAGTGCATTGACCAGGTTATCAGTTACAGTTCAGTATTTAGACTCAGCATATCATGTACTTGGTCATTGCATTTAGTTAGCTCAGTATTCAGTATATCTCAGTATTTACATTCAGTTCATATTACATCATTGCTCTTATTGCTTTGTTCAGTTATGATTATTGTTCAGCTTTACTCTATCCTGCATGCTTAGTACCTTTCAAGTACTGACCCATACTCTGCGCTACATCTTTTCGTAATGTAGGTTCAGGTTCTCAGCTTCCAGATCACGTATAGATCGGTTCCCGATCTTCAGCTCAGCAGTATTAGTGGTGACTCCTCTTTCTCCGAAGAAGACAGACATGGTTCCTTTGCTTTTAGTCTAAGTTTCAGTTTTTGCTAGATTTAGCTGGGGCATGTCCCAGCATTTCTAGTCAGTTAGAGGCTTTATTTCAGGCATAGTTAGAATCAACTTTAGTATTTGATTTTGACTTTTCAGTTGTTAAAATCTCCGCATTTATATATTCAGATGTAGTATGGGTATTCCCATCATTTCAGATTTATCTTATGATTAGCTTGTGCACAGTGTTTATTGATTCAGTTCTCTTTAAGAATTCTTATGTTATGCCAGCAGGGTTAGCCTGGGGTCACTCGTGATCCTAGGTCCCGTTTCCGCGTCCTGGGGGTAGCTCGGGGTGTGACATACTTGGTATCAGAGCATTAGGTTTAAGTGTCCTAGAATGTTTGAAAAGTCACACAAAGTAGAGTCCTTTTCATGGGTGTGAAGTGCACCACATCTAATGAGGGGGAAGCTACGAAGTGTTTTAAGAAAGGCTCACTTTCTTGATATTCGTATCGTGCGTTTGTATGATCTCTCTCTAACTCATCGTTTTGCATTTCAGATCATGCCTCTTCGTAGAGATAACGCAAGGATTGCTAACACAGCTCCTCCAGTCCCAGATCAGGATGTTTCGGAATGCAGAGTTTCAGAATGCTATCCAACTTTTGGCTCAGAGTGTGACTAACCAGAATAACTAGCAGGTTCCAGCTCCTGCAAATGCTAATGTTGGGTCAGCTGTAGCTAGATTTCATGATTTTGTTAGGATGAATCCACTTGAGTTCTTAGGATCTCAGATTGGTGAGGATCCCCAAAACTTCATAGATGAGGTCAAGAAGATCTTTGGAGTGATGCGAGTGACAGGTAATGATAGGGTAGAGTTGGTATTCTAACAGCTTAAGGATGTAGCTCATATCTGGTATACTTAATGCAAAGAGAACAGGTGTACATATGCAATTCCTATCACTTGGGAATGCTTTAGTGAGACTTTTCTAGACAGGTTCTTCCAAGACAGTTGAGGGAGGCAAGAGATCAGGAGTTCATGAATTTGAGACAAGGTAACATGACAGTCCAAGAGTACGGACTCAATTTCACCCAACTCTCTAGGTATGCTCCTCACATGGTTGCCGATTCCAGTGCTCAAATGAACAAGTTTCTGTATGGAGTGTCAGACTTAGTGAAAACAGAGTGCAGAAATGCT
Organism: Solanum etuberosum; assembly: GCA_029582245.1. Taxonomy (NCBI): domain Eukaryota; kingdom Viridiplantae; phylum Streptophyta; class Magnoliopsida; order Solanales; family Solanaceae; genus Solanum; species Solanum etuberosum. The sequence continues at coordinate 1,732 of JAJONR010000306.1, forward strand.
ATGTTGCTGGAAAATATGAACATCTCTAGGCTCATGACTCATGCTCAGCAGTTTGAGGGAGATAAGCTTAGGGAACAGGCTAAGGAGAACAAAAAGGCTAGGACAGGCAGCTATGAGTATTCTAAACAGAAGTCGGGTGGTGGAAATCTCTCTAAGTTTCAGCAGAAATCTTCAGCTCTGGCACCTTCACCAGCTAGTGTTCCATCCTCCAGGTTCTGACAGGATCAGAAAGGTAGGGCATCAGGCTCTAAGTGTGGTAAGAACCATCCGAGTGAGTGTCTTGCAGGAAAGGAAGGATGTTTTGGGTGTGGTCAGTCTGGTCACAAGTTGAGAGATTGTCCTTCTTCTAAGTAGTGTCAAGGAGGTAATAATGGTAGATCTCAGTCCATAATTACAGCAGCACCAGTAGGTCGCCCGACTCAGCAGGGTAACTCATCTTGTACAGGTGGCGGTCAGCGCCAAAAGAGGTTGTATGCTCTTCAGGCTCGCCAGGATCAGGAAGATTCTCCTGATGTGGTCACTGGTACATTACGAGTTTTTAACTTAGTTGTTTATGCTTTGTTAGATCTAGGGGCTACTCTTTCCTTTGTAACTCCTTTTATAGTAGTGAAATTTGATGTTAGTCCAGAAACTCTCTCAGAACCCTTCTCAGTCTCTACTCTAGTCTGTGACCCAGTTATAACCAGATGGGTATACAAAAATTGCCCTGTCACAGTCTCTCAAAAAGTCACCTCAGCAGATCTTGTAGACTTAAAAATGGTAGACTTTGATATCATTCTAGGCATGGATTGATTACATTCCTGTTATGCCTCGGTCGATTGTAGAACTAGGATTGTTCGTTTTCAGTTTCCATACGAACCAATCTTAGAATGGGAGGGCAGTAGCTTAGCACCTATGGGTCGATTCATTTCTTACCTTAAGGGCAGAAAGATGATCTCTAAGGGTTATCTATATCATCTAGTTCGGTTGAAGGATTCAAGCTCCGAAACCCCAACTCTTGACTCAGTTCCAGTAGTTAATGAGTTCCCAGAAGTGTTTCCAGAAGATCTTCCCGGAGTTCCTCCCGAAAGGGAAATCAACTTCGCAATTGATCTCCTTCCAGATACCCATCCTATTTCTATTCCTCCTTACATAATGGCTCCAACTGAGCTTAAGGAATTGAAAAAGCAGTTGAAAGACCTTCTAGATAAGGGCTTCATCAAACCTAGTATTTCACCACGGGGTGCACCAGTGTTGTTTGTGAAAAAGAAAAATGGTCCTCTCAGGATGTGCATTGACTATCTGCAGTTGAACAAACTCACAATCAAGAATAAGTATCCCATCCCCAGGATTGATTATTTGTTTGACCAACTTCAGGGTTCTAATCATTTTTCGAACATAGACCTCAGATCCGGTTATCATCAGCTCAGAGTCAGAGATAGTGACATTCCAAAAAGAGCCTTCAGAACTCAGTATGGTCATTATGAATTTGTAGTTATGTAATTTGGACTAACCAATGCTCCTGCAGCTTTCATGGATTTGCTGAACAGAGTATTCAAGCAGTATTTGAACTTGTTCATTATCGTCTTTAGTGATAATATCCTCATTTACTCTAGGAATGAGGAAGAACATGCGACTCATTTGAGAGTTGTTCTGCAAACACTCACAGATCGCCAGTTTTTCTCTAAGTTTAGCAAATGTGAGTTTTGGTTACAATCATTTGCTTTCCTCGGGCATATAGTATCTAGCGAAAGGATCCGAGTGGATTCTCAGAAAATAGAAGCAGTGAAACAATGGCCCAGACCTACCTCTCCTACATATATCAAAACTTTCTTGGGTGTAGCAGGTTATTACAGAAGGTTCGTGGAAGGATACTCATCTATAGCCTCTCCATTGACTAAGTTGACTCAGAAAAAGATTAAGTTTCAGTGGTCAGATGATTGTGAGAAAAGTTTCGCAGAACTGAAAACTAGGTTGACTACAACTCTGGTTTTGACTTTACCAGAGGGTTCAGACGGTTATGTTATCTATTGTGATGCATCCAGAGTCGGCCTAGGTTGTGTGTTGATGCAGTGAGGTAAGGTTATAGCTTATGCTTCTAGACAACTTAAGGTGCATGAGAAGAATTATCCAACTCATGACGTCGAGATTTGGAGACATTACTTGTATGGTGTTCATGTAGATGTGTTTACAGACCATAAAAGCCTTCAGTATGTGTTCACCTAGAAAGAGTTGAATCTTCGCCAGAGGAGATGGCATGAGTTCCTCAAGGATTATGACATAAATATGCTTTACCATCCTGGTAAGGCCAATGTTGTAGTAGATGCCCTTAGCAGACTATCTATGGGTAGTGTAGCACATGTTGAGGAAGAAAGAAAAAAACTAGCAAAGGATATTCACGGGCTTGCTCGCTAGAGAGTTCTCCTTATGAGCATATCAGATGATGGTGTAACAGTTTAGAATGGGTCAGAATCTTCATTGGTAGCGGAGGTTAAGGAAAAGCAAGACAGTGATCCGATATTACTTCAACTAAAGGGTGCATTCCACCAACAGAGAGTTGAGATATTCTCCCAAGGGGGAGATGGTATGCTTCGCTATCAGGGTCGAGTATGTGTTGCTAAAGTGGGTTAGTTGAGACAGCAGATTCTTGCAGAAGCCCATAACTCTAGGTATTCTATTCATCCAGGCGCCGCTAAGATGTACCGTGATCTACGGGAAGTCTTATGGTGGAATGGCATGAAGAGGGATATAGCAGGTTTTGTAGCTAAGTGCCCCAATTGTCAGCAAGTGAAGGTAGAACATAAGAATCCAGGGGGTATGACTCAAGAGATCAACAGTCCTACTTGGAAGTGGGAAGTAATCAACATGGACTTCATTACAGGTTTATCTCGTACTCGCAGATAGCATGACTCCATTTGGGTGATAGTAGACAGAGTTACTAAGTCTGTACACTTTTTGGCTGTTAAGACTACAAACTCGGCGTAGGACTATGACAAGCTTTACATTAATGAGATAGTCAGGTTGCATGGGGTTCCTTTGTCTGTCATCTTAGATAGAGGTCCTCAGTTTACCTCTCATTTCTGGAAGTCATTTCAGAAAGGTCTTGGTACTCAGGTTAATCTTAACACAACGTTTCATTCGCAGACGGATGGTCAGGCAGAGCATACCATTCAGACCTTATAGGACTTGTTGAGAGCTTGTGTGATCGACTTTAAGGGAAGGTGGGATGATCACCTTCCTCTTATAGAGTTCGCCTACAATAATAGCTACCATTCCAGCATTCAGATCACCCGTTATGATGCATTGTATGGGCGTAGATGTAGATCTCCAGTTGGTTGGTTTGAAGTAGGTGAAGCAGCCTTGATAGGACCAGATTCGGTTCATGATGCTATGGAAAAAGTGCATCTCATTATCGATAGACTTAAGACAGCCCAGAGTCGTTAGAAGTCTTATGCAGATGTAAGAAGAAGGGACTTAGAGTTCCAAGTTGATGATTGGTTTTTCCTGAAAGTGTCACCTAAGAAGGGGGTGATGATGTTTGACAACAAAGGAAAGCTCAGTCCTAGATATGTAGGCCCTTACAAGGTCTTGAAAAGGGTTGGTAAAGTGGCTTAAGAGTTAGATTTGCCAGCAGAACTAACAGCAGTGCATCCGGTCTTTCACCTTTCGTTGTTGAAGAAATGTGTGGGTGATCCAGCATCCATAGTAACTATAGAGAGTGTGGCTGCCAAAGATAGTCTCACTTATGAGGATGTGCAAGTTAAGATTCTTGATTGTCAGGTTAGATGGTTGAGAAACAAAGAAGTCGCTTCAGTTAAGGTTTTGTGGAGGAGTCAGTCCGTAGAGGGAGCTACTTGGGAAACAGAAGCAGCCATGAATGCAAAGTATCCTCATCTCTTTCCTTCCAATTCCATTCCACCTTGAGGTAATAGTTCCTCTTCAGTTTTTCAGTCATTCATGTTCCTTCAGTTTGTACTTGCATTTTCAGCCTATTTGCATGTCCATGGAACTGAGTTCAGTCAGAAATCAGTTTTCAGAAATTAATGGTAGGGTTTGCAGCTTTTTCCCTCTATATTCAGCTAGTTTAGTCTTCATTAGAGAACGAATGTTCCCAAGGGGGAGATAATGTAACACCCCATATGCTAGAACAACCAAAATGCAGATTTTCAGCAGTTGCAGGTGCAACCCATGGTTACCACCCATGGACCGTAGGGTGACCCACGGTCCGTGCTGGTGGTCCCTGGGAGGCCACATGCAACCCTCCCCATAAAGCTCTGAATAATTCATCTAAGGCCACGACCCACGACCAGACCCACGGACCGTGGTCCAGGTCCGTGGATCGATGCCCCAATTTCTAGCCCCAGTCATGAACGACGGCCGACCAGCACAGACCATCGGTAAATCTACGATCCGTGGGTCTAGTTCGTCGTTTGGCGCTGACAACACTTAAGTCAGGGGTCTTTTGGTCTTTTCCTTATGCGTTGGACCCCTAAACTACGTTGTTTAAACCCTAAACTACGTAGCTTTGGCCATTTTTAGCGTAGAAACATAACTAGAAGTTACCTAAGTCAGATCATTCATCAAAACTTAGAAAAATTAGAGCGTAAGAAGAGAAAGAGGTCAAGAACCCTAGTTCAAGAACGCAGCAAGATTCCATCAGTTCTATTCCCAAAATCTATAGATTTCTCCATGAAATTCGTCACCAGGTATGTGGGATTTCACTAGTGGGTTTAGTTTGCTCATTAGGTCCCTAGAATTCAGTCAGAATCTTGATTCCCTTGATATTATCTAGACCTAGGATTTCTTGAATGTTAGAAATTATTGGGTTTTAGCTGTTAGAATGATCCAAATCGGATTATCATGTTGTTGCTCAGTTTCTTGCATGAAATTCAGAACCCTAGCTATGTAGTTCCTTTAGTTCATGAATTACACATGCTAGGCTAGCTATTTCAGTTATATACATGCTTCAGTTTACGGATGTCATATTATCAGATATAATTGTTGCATTCTTAGAGTATGCATGTCAGAACATCTAGCTATCCATGCTTTACAGCATTCAGTCATAATGTGTAAATTTCATAATCAATTGGGAGTAGCTTAATACCGAGTGGACTAAGGTTCCAGTGTACCCTCATAGTCCTAGAACTAAGTGCCCCGTAGGTTGTTATTCCCTTCTGTGGGCATCATTTTAGCGATCACGCCATTCATGCCTTTATACCTCTGGCAGGGTATATTAGGTCCTCTCGATGGGGAGTATACATCGGACTCCACATTTAGCGTATGTGATTTTATGTCGGCTATTAGTAGATCCCACAGTACAGTCAGATTCTAGTGCATTAACCAATTTATCGGTTACAGTTCAGTATTCAGACTCAACATATCATGTACTTGGTCATTGCATTCAGTTAGCTCAGTATTCAGTATATCTCAGTATTTACATTCAGTTCAGATTATATCATTGCTCTTATTGCTTTGTTCAGTTATGATTATTGTTCAGCTTTACTCTATCCTGCATGCTTAGTACCTTTCAAGTACTGACGCATACTCTGCGCTACATCTTCTCATGATGTAGGTTCCGGTTCTCAGCTTTCAGATCACGTATAGATCGGTTCCTGATCTTCAGCTCAGCAGTATTAGTGGTGAGTCCTTATTCTCCGAGGACGACAGACATGGTTCCTTGGATTTTATTCTTAGTTTCAGTTTTTGCTAGATTTAGTTGGGGCATGTCCCAACATTTCTAGTCAGTTAGAGGCTTTATTTCAGACATAGTTAGAATCAGCTTTAGTATTTGAATTTGACTTTTTAGTTGTTGTTAAACTCTCCGCATTTATATATTCAGATGTAGTATGTATATTTCCCATCATTTCATATTTATCTTATGATTAGCTTCCGCACAGTGTTTATTGATTCAGTTCACTTTAAATATGCTTATGTTATGCCAACAGGGTTAGCTTGGGGTCACTCGTGATCCTAGACCCCGTGTCCGCGTCTTGGGGGTAGCTCGGGGCGTGACACTCATCAAAGTTCATCCTCTCCAATTCTTTCTCATGCTCTGGGAAGAATGATAGGGTTCCAAGCTTCAAGTCTCTTTTTTTCCATTGCTCTTGGGATTTGCTTATCAAGGTACGTGGGGATTCATCAATGAATTCCATTCATCCAATTGGTCCAAAAAGATCTCCAAGTACCAATTCAAATTCACTTAATTTTTATTAGGATTCATGCGCATTCTCCATGAGTCTTATTTGATTTTGAATTAATTTTTCAATTTCAATCTTCCGATGCATGTTTAGATTCAATTATATATCATTCAATTGAGGTCATATGGACCCATGCATTATTCATGATTTTGACTCTTAATGTAAGAAGAAAGCTTATGAAGTCATGAATATGATTTATGAAAGTTAATGCATGCTTTATGATTAAGATGTTTATTGTCACTCCCCTATTTTTTCAAATGAAGTTTTGAAAAAAGATTTTTTCCAATTAAAGTGACATTTTGAAAAGAGATTATTTATTTTCAGAGTCGCCACTTGAAATTGAATTTTGGTTTTCCAAGTCACCTTAATTTAGATCCCTACTCAAAAGGAAATGACTCTATTTTCTATAAGTCTGCGAACTAGAAATCTGGGTAAGGAATTATGTTGAGTGAGAGGAAGGTGTCAGTCCCGTGGGTCTAGAAAGGTCGCTTTTATAGAGTTATATTTGGCTTGAATTTTGAATATCTTATGTTTATGGCCTTCAAAAAAACTTAATACCCGCCTTCTTTGATTTATTTTGGATTTATTAAAACTGTCTTATTTTATTAGTGTGTGGTGTATTGATAGTAACACTTTCCAACCTTGCCATGATTTTTTTTAAAATTAAAAGGGTAGAGGCTAAAGACCCAGACCAAACAAAATAAAAGAGAAAACATAACAAAAACAACAAACAACATAAGAACAAAAATCGTAATGATTTTTCTTTGAATAAAAAATACAAGACTATTCTATAGAATAAAATGTGTTTCTTTTATATTTTATAAGAGATTTTAAAAAAATAAATTACATCACTCATGTTTTTCAACCATCAAAACAAATAAATAGACAAAACTTCACACATCAATCTAACAAAGAAACAAGAATATTTAGTTAATCCTCTAAAAAATAGAAAGTGTGAACTCGTCAAAACAAAATATTTGCATCCAACCCAAGGCAAACAAATCTGTACAAAATATATTTTTTACTAATCAAGATTAAATATTATTTTAAACTAACTAATATAGTTACTTTACGTTGGAAAGTATAGATCCTAATAAAACTTTTAATTTCATAAAAAAAAATGAAACTATTAAATAATAACAACGTTTGCATATAAATATTGTGCATGTAAAATAATAATCACATATTATATTAATTTACTCAAAATTTGATGAAATCAAAACTTCAGTATACTCTCTATTATATCGTCAAAGAGTCATAATAAGTTAAACACATATAAAATTTGAGCATTAACACAGTAATATGCACCCCATCCAACCATACTGATGAATACATGACCGGATGCATAAAAATCTTGATGCATTAAAGGGTTGTTTGGCCCCTCTAATATCCGATGAGTATTTTCCATTTTTGATGGATGAAGGAGAGAAGATAGAGAAGAAGGAACTAAACATTGTGGCATGGTATTGGTTAAGTTTTATAAGGCATCAATATCATGTCTTCTCAAAATGAATCAATACTCCAGCATCCAAAGGCAGTTCTAGTGGGCACAATCATATAAAAAGAAAAATCAATGTAGGTGCCATCATTGTGGAAGAGATGTTGCTATCGGCGAGGCAAGAGCAGACGTCTTTCCCATTCCCAATTCTTATTACGAATCTATGTGAGAGAGCAGGAGTTCTGTTTCAGGGGAAGATAGATGTGAGAATCACATTGCCCTCCCTCCTCCAGTGATATTTGGAGGATTGAGGCTGAGTACTTGCGGGATGGTGGGCCGAGGATGAGTTGGCCAAGAAGAAAGACGAGGAGGAATTGAGGGGAGAGGAACATGGGATTTCTCAGACCAAGACTGAGATGCAGGAGACCGAGGAGGTCATTCTTTAGGCGACACTAGTGCAATCCCTTTGGGGGATTGCAACGGTTAGTTCTAGTGGAGTCACTTCAGATTCCCCCATCTCTTTGACTTCTGAGAAGGGCATTGATGCCCAAACTGAGCCTTCCATGTCGCCTCCAGTGATCTTGTTGCCGGGTATTGATGCCCCTCTTGACGCTTCCCCACAAGAGACTCCAGACGAGAGTGCTCCAAAGGCATAGCCTGTTAGGGGACCCTTTTATCTCATCCTCCCCGTACTTTTGTTACATTGCATTGAGGACACTGCTATATATTATTTTGGTGGGGTGAGGGCCTTTGAGCCCATAGTCCCCTATTTTATTGTTTTTTTTTCCAGCTTGAATAATTGTAGTAATTTAATTTTGTTTTTATTATAATGATCTTTTGGTTAAAGTGTGTCTCTTGTTTTTATTTTGTTCTCTCTTGAGTTTGCAACCCCCATGAGTTATAATCGTGAAATGCTTGGAGTTTTCATTGATAACAATTTAAGGATCGATTGTGTTCAATACCGTTGTCTTGAATAGTACTCATGATGAACATGGTGTATAGTGTTTGTGTTGCAAGAATGAAATTGATGTGGTAGCACTTTTGAGAGATCTCTTTGAATCTTATATTGACTAGCTTCGATGTGAGTCTTGCAACGAACATCGCACGTACACTTTTGATTTTTTTCGGGATGTGCTAAATGAGTGTATATTAAAGTGCCATGTGTGGTGAGGTCTTACTTGAAAACATGTATGTGGAGTCCTAGAATTTGCCTTGTTAGTCCAATTGTTTAGATCTTTGTGAATGTGAGACATGATCTTGGGCAACAATTCAAAGATGGAACCCAATTTTCCATACTTTTTTTCTGACTACCTTGTGAGGGTATTGTCACGACCCAGGGGTACCCCCTAGATTTAACATGGCCTATAGGACCCCAAGAGACCCCATACAAGCCACTTAGCATTCATTACATAAGAAATAGAACAAAGGAAGTAAAACACCATTTCAAGTCCAATAGTTTTATAAAAGAAAAGCGGAAATCTACAACACTTGTCTCAATAGCCATCTAATACAATAGAATCAAATTGGTCCTAGCCCATACATCATGTCCAAAACTGGAAATAAGAAAGAAAACTGAAACAATGAAAATCCATCCTAGAAGCATGAGGACTCACCAAAGCTCGGAAACCCCGTAATCATCCTCTAGACACGAAACTGAGAAACCTGACTGTCGGACCCTACATTTTGGGAATTCTAGGCAACAATATGCGTTAGTACAAAAAAATGTACCAAGTATGATAGCTATGCATAAAACATTTAGATCATGCTAAAAGAGGACATTTCATGACATGCAATTGACCAAGCTAAAACATGATATAAAAGGATTAGAAAACATAAGTCATACAACATGGTCAATGCAAGCTAACATCATTAAAACCTTTGAACACGATACTCCTTGAAGTAACCTTAGTTCATTATTATTATGGCAAGTAGCTTTAACCGACATAGAGACCACGTGAGATATAACATGATCCCCGGTGTCTTCCACACCAAAAAGGGTTTTCCTACTTGCCAAGGTAAGGACCATGAACTTCTAGCTTAAGTGGATCCACTAGCTAATGTCTATCTGGACAATCATCCTATTGGGGCACATAGGTAATAGATAAGGAGATTGCTTCTAGAAACCCTGCCTCTACTAACGGGAGAGCTTCCATGTAAATATCCTCTCGGTGATAAGCATAAATCCCACAGAATAGTCATTTCTTACTTGTTCTTATTATCCATGGAAGGGCACGTCATCTTGCCAATCCAAGCTAGGTCATATGTCAACCATGGAAAGATAGCATTCAATAACCAATCCAAGCTAGGTTTCATTAGGATAGCTCTTCATCTTTGATTCATTTAGGTGAGAAGACCTTTCACAATCATGCTTTTATGTGTTTATGATAAATCCTTTCAACAACACAACAACAACATCATCATTGATACTTTACTCTCAAAGCATCCTTAAACATTTTCATAGATTTCATAAGAACATACATAATTCCATAATTTACCATTCAAGGTTCAAAACCCACTTTAAATGATAAACATTTAGAAAACATGGGTTAGATATGGATTTCATCATAAACTCATGTAATTTCATTAATCCATGCTTAATTTCAGAAAACTCTCCTTTCATAACCAAAATCCCACATCACATGATCATATCTTTAAAAGATGGGGATTACATGGGTTCATAGAGGAATCATGATAAAATCATAGTATTTCATCAATTCATTCATAAGAGATAATAATTCAATCATTTAAAATAATAATCAAGATAACCAATAATAATCAAAATAATAACAGCACATCCGTAAGAACATCAAACCTTATAGCCACATATGGCGTCACAAAAGAAAAGGTAGCACCGGGATCAAGTAAAGCATAAACATCAAGTTGAACAACTTTCAACATACCGGTAACCACGTCGGAAGAACCCTCTTGTTCACCACGAGTTTGAAGTGCATAGAATCGGTTTTACATGGGAGCATTGGAACCCTAACCACTAAGAAGAGCTTTCTTGCTCTCTCTTCCTTTAGCCGTGAGCATTGGACAATCCCTCATATTATGACCACTTTTACCACAACTGAAGAACCAATCTGTGCCGGCTAGGCACTTACCCTCGTGCTTTTTCTACACCTATCATAAGTAGACATAGGAAATGAAGATCCACTACCATTCCCTCCTTGAGGCTTAGGGTTAGACACCCTATCTTTGTTGAACTTAGGAGGAGCATAGGAGGAACCTTGACCATAAAACCTCTGTCGAAATCTAGGACGACCATGTCCATCGGACCTTGCATGAGAGAAATTACCATCACCAATTTTAGCCCTTTTTATCTCCCTAGACTTTTCCTTAAGTTTCTCCTCTTCGATCTATGGAGCATGAACCATGAGATGAGAGATGTCCATGTAATTAATGAGTATTGCGGTATGTCAATCTTTAACCACCATTTCGGATACACCCGAAACAAACTTACTCATCCTAGCCCTTGGATCGGCAATCATTGTTGGAGCATACTTAGATAATTATGTGAACTTCAAAGCATATTCCCTCACATTCATACTTCCTTGACGAAGCGTGATGAACTCAAGCACCTTTTCTTCCCTCATCTCAAGGGGAAGAACATATCAAGAAAAGTAGCCTTAAACTTCTCCCAATAAAGAGGACATGCATCTTCGGTCTCCCTTCTTTCCATTGGTAGAACAAAGTTTGAGAAACACCTTTTAGTTGATAAAAGGCCAACTCCGCCTTTTCCACCGGCATCACTCCCATGATCATCAAGACCTTATAAACCATATCAATGAATTGTTGAGGATCTTCTTCAACCTTAGAACCTTGAAACTCTGGAGGATTCATCCTAGTCAAGTCCCTCACTCTATATGCCGCCATACCCACATTTGGGTTGACGGGAACCGCAACCTCCCTATTGGCTTGGGCCATCACGGCTTGATCCAACACTTGTAAAGCGACCCTAAAATCCACATTGGTCACTTGCTCGGCCAAAGGATCGACCGGAACTTAAGGAGCTTGGGGAGGAGTTTCACGTTCCGCATTCTCTCTCACATTCCTTCTAGCATAAGCTCTTCGAGTAGCCATGTTCTGTAGAGCATCGGATAAGGATTGGATAGAGACCTTATAGAGTTAAACTCGATCACAATACTTTAGAGTAATGAATAAGTGCAGTTTCATAAACATCTTGTAGCCTCTCATTCCTAAATGTGGCCCACTTCACATTCATGAACAAAACTCTACTCGATGTAGATTACAAGACATCCTAGGACCATTCCAAACCTTGTGCTCTGATACCCAAGTTTGTCACAATCCAGGGGTACCCCCTTGATGTAACATAGCGTATAGGTCCCCAAGAGAACCCATACAAGCCATTTAGCATTCATAACATAAGAAATAGAACAAAGGAAGTAAAACAACATTTCAAGTCCAATAGTTTTATAAAAGAAAAGAAGAAGTCTACAACACTTGTCTCAATAGCCATCTAATATAATAGAAAGAAACTGGGCCTAGCCCATACATCATGTCCAAAACTGGAAATAAGAAAGAAAACTGAAACAATGAAAATCTATCCTCGAAGTATGAGGACGCACCAAAGCTCGGGAACCCCGTAATCAACCTCTACCCAGGAAACTGAGAAACGTGACTATCGGACCCTATATTTGGGGAAATGTAGGGAAAAGTATGTAGTACAAAACAATGTACCAAGTATGATAGCTATCCATAAAACATTTAAATCATGCTAAAAGAGGACATTTCATGACATGCAATTGACCAAGCTAAAACATGATATAAAAGATTTAGAAAACATAGGTCATAAAACATGGTTAACGCAAGATAACATCATTAAAACCTTTGAACACATTTCAGATACTCCTTGAAGTAACTTAGTTCATTATTATCATGGGAAATAGCCTTAACCGACATAGAGACCATGTGAGCTGTAACATGATCCCCCGATGTCTCCCACACTGAAAAAGGATTGTCCTACTTGCCAAGATAAGGACCATGAACTTCTAGCTTAAGTGGATTCACTAGCTAATGTCTATCTAGACAATCATCCTATGGGGGAACATAGGTAAGGGTTAAGGAGATTGCTTCTAGAAACCCGACCTCTACTAACGGGAGAGCTTTCATCTCAATATCCTCTCAGTGCTAAGAATAAATCCCACGAAATATTCATTTCTTACTTGTTTTTATTATCCATGGAAGGGCACGTCATCTTGCCAATCCAAGCTAGGTTATAAGTCATCTATGAAAAGGTATCATTCAATAACCAATCAAAGCTAGGTTTCATTAGGATAGCTCATAATATTGGATTCATTTAGATGAGAAGACGTTTCACAATCATGCTTTTATGTGTTTATTATAAATCTTTCAACAACATCATCATCATTGATACTTTACTCTCAAAGCATCCTTAAAATTTTTCATAGATTTCATAAGAAAATGCATAATTCCATAATTTACCTCTTAAGGATCAAAACCCACTTTAAATTATCAACATTTAGAAAACATGGGTTAGATATAGATTTCAAAATAAACTCATGTAATTCCGTCAATACCTGCTTAATTTCATAAAGCTCTCCTTTCATAACTAAAATCTCACATCACATGATCATAACTTGAAAATATGGGGATTCCATGGGTTCATAGGGAAATCATCATAAAATCATAGTATTTAATAAATTAATGCACAAGAGATCATATTTCAATCATTTAAAACAATAATCAAGATAGGCCATGACAATTGAAGAAAACCTAACTCAATTGGGGATTTCTAACTTTGAAAATAAGAGGATTTGGGAACTCCAGGAATGGAAGGAATCCATGGATGAAAACTATCATACCTCAAAGTCAATTGCTTATCTTCAATGGAGGAATTGAGACTTGACTTGAAACCCTAGGTTGAATCCTTCTTCTTCAAGCTTTCTAGAGAGAGAAATATTTGAGAGTTCTTCTTTTTGGTGAATTTGAAGAGAATGAACTAATTTGGGGGTTGGAATCACTTATATAGGGGTATTAGTGATGGGTAAGACGATGTAGTATTAGGCTAAACTAATTAGGAAAAGACCCAACTGCCCTTAGACTTAACTACCAACCCACCATCGACGGATCACTGACAACGGACCGTGGACTGACCGACAGTCCATCCTGCACGACCTTCGTCTGTGGTCAGAATGTGATCTTTGGGGCCTTTGAACCACGGGCCCTCAACAATAGACTGTGGTTTGACCAACGGTCTGTTGGTCAGGCCATGGTTTCATGGCTTTTGAACAGGTTTGGGTGCCCAGTCCAAAGACCACACCCATGGTCTGTGGTCCCATCTACGGGTCGTGGTTTCTCCTCGTGGCTGGTACCTGAAATTCCTGAAAACTGCTATGTTGCCCTTTTTTGAATCATGGGTGTTACAGGTATGCATCCATTTTGGCACCATTTGAGCTTAACCTATTTGTTGACAAAAAGCAAAAGTCAGCCTGTTGAACAAAATTGTCCCTACCTTCTCATCAAAAATCCTTTTTGAAGCATGTGATGTTTGGATAGACAACTTAGGCAAAAATCCTAAGTTAGGGATGTGGAAAGGAAGGAACAATAAAAGACAAGTGAAAGACATAGAATGATGAAATGAGACTCAACTTTGAAAGTTGTTAAAAAAAGAAGAAGCCCCTCCTTATATATTAAAAAGAGTCATTGTGATGAAGATGCTTTTAAAAAATGAAAATAAAATAGAGGAGTGAATGAAATAAAGGAAATTCCAAATAAATTGAGTGACGAGTCAAAGTTTGAGCTCTCAATTGAAAAACAAGAAAAATAATTTTAGAAGAGGTGATAATGATTGCAACAGTTCTTTGAAGAGGTAAAGTCACCAATCTAAATTGACCATATTTTAACCCTCAGTCTGATTACAAACCTAACAGACCCTTGATATCTTGCATGAACTAGGTTATGTGATGATTTAAAAATATGGGTAAACCTATGGGACAAAGCTTGCATATATTTCTCTTTTGAGAGAGTGAGAATTACATCGATTTCTTACACATTTGTTGATTTGCTTTGTTGGAATCGTTCTTCATGTGAGGGCACTTGAATGCATTTGTTGAAACATGTTCTTGCATTAGACAAGAAGCTAATGTGAGCTTGAGCTAGTGTTGATACATGTTAGTCATCATCTGAAGCTTTTTGATCCTGATTTAGGGTAGCATGTTATTGAGAGTAGTCTTGCTATGGCACTTGAATGTTAGCTCTCATTGAGTACTGTTGTAGACACCTTTATTGAGTTTTTTGTGTTATTGATTTACTTGATGACAAACAAAAGTTTATGTTGGGGGTGTTGATGAGTGGTGGATTTGAACTCATTTAAGGTCCATTTAGCTCAATAATTAGTGTCCTCAATGCCTTATTTTGTCCCATTCTTGTAGAATGTTGATGATTTGCGGCTATGAAGGAAATTGGACAAGGCGAGGATTGATCTTTGTAAGAATGGCCAAAATTGAAAAAAGACGTGCAAAGTATACATTGTTGATCACCTAACAAGAATGGCGGATCACCAATAGAGCACCACCTCACCAAAAAATACAGTGCATAACACTTGTCTCTATCAAATCAGGTTGGTGAACTCTAGTGGAGAAGGAGATGCGCTGAATGAGAAAGGCGGTGTTGATGAACATCGCCCAAAATGACTTTGTAGAAAGAAATGATTGAATGCTCGAAAGGCAAGCAAAAGTGTTACTCGGTAATTCGCTGAACGTGAAAGGCCGACTCAAATCGAGTTCGCCAACTAAGGTTCAATACACGTGAAGCCTAGAGCATAAAAAGGTGAGTTGAGGAGCAAGAGGCGATGCGCCGAGCTAGTTCGGTGAGCCTTACTAATATCGCCGAATGAGTTGCATATTGGACTTTTGCGCCTAATTTTGAAAAATAATAAATAGCCCAAAGGAAAGATATATTAGATATCAGATCACATAGAATAGAAAATATCAGAGTGTGTGAAGAATTTAGAGAGAGAAAACCCTTTACTTTTAAAGAATACTTTTCTCGATTTTGGGGGTTTACAACTTTTGTTCTTGAAATTGAAAAATTGAAATTGAATCCAAAGAGGGTTTACTTGTCGTTTTTAAATTTCATCTTATCCATCTACTCGACAAAGATGAGAGTCAGGACAAGACCCACAACTCTTCAAGAGAACGACTACTAACAACTCTTAAAATTGGATTCCTCCAGAAGAAAGGAATTCTCACTCAAAAGCTGACGAGGGGATGAAGTGATCTCAACCGACTCTTGTTGAGGATCCTAAGAAATTATATATGCATCATAAAAAGATGCAGGTCGAATGACATCAGTACATTAAATGTACAAGCATGTAATATAGCTGAATAACAAATAACTTAATGAAAGGACTGCACTAGATATAGATATATACTAAAATGAATGTAAGAAAATAAAGGAGGGAAATCATTAAAAAATTTCAAAATACTTACTCATCTCTGAACTCAACATATTAAGTGATATAATAAAAATATACTTTTAACTCTATTTTGGGAGATTCTCTAACCGACAACCATTACTATGAGCTACGTGATGATATAACTTCTCGCCCACGCTGCCAAAACTGTCATATATTGTGTCGGGATATAGGACACCTCAACTAAGTGGATCCACTAAGCAATTAGAATTCATCTATAAGTATGATCCTTTACCCATGTTTACAAGACATTGTTTATGAGGATTTTGAATTTTCTAAACTCATCCCCATATCCATGCTCAATACTAGTCTGAATAAAATATATGATCATCTTCAAATGTATAAAAGATATTTTTTCTCTAGTTTGAGATAATTACTCAAAAAATCCTCTTAAAAGAGTTATCTGCTTTGAAATAGCTTTGAACTCATAAACTCATTTAGAAATCAAATTCTCTCTTTTCTCAAAGAACTGACCTTAACACCTAAGGACAATTAAGAATCCTTCGGTACAATCTTATTCACAAATGAAGAATGGTTCACGTCTTAATTTAGAAATATTCCATATGTTACAATATCTCCCCCTTGGGATCATTCGTGCTCGAATGACGGTTAAACTGAAAATTGAAGGGAAAAGAATTATTCTTACTATGTTTTTGACTTCTGAACCTGTCTACATACTTAGGCAGAAGTGATTCACACTGGGAGTTTTAAAACTGGACTCGAGAACAGTTGGCGCAAAATTTATAAGTGATTTCAAGATTATAGGCCATGACATGGAACAAGAGTATCCGGGCAAGAAGTAAGAATATGACTGTTATGCCTTGAGTGATGTGCCTAGTAGCTTTTGAGCGTAGCAACACTTCTCAACTATGCTCTCATTTCTAATTAATACACTTTATTAGCTGCAACTCATAGCTCACACTAGAGTAAATAACTACTCTTACCAACGTCTAAGTCAAATCACTTGCTCTCAGTGTGTTCAAGCCTTATTTCTAAATCACAAGGTGCTACTCATTAGATGGTAATACTAATCTAAACTACAAGATTCAGGTTCCATACCTCTACAGGGAATCTCATCCCAAGAATAATTCTCCTTATAACCGCATTCAACCAATCTCGAGCACCAATCAAGAAACATCTTATACATCATGCATTCATTCACATTTTACTAACACCACATTCAATCCTAGTACTATAACCACTCCATGAACTCCTACGAACCAATCCTTTTAAGTGTTCTTCCTTCTCTCATCATTTCTACCAACTGAAATTTCACAAAATACTACCAGGAAATCTACTAATTATTATCATCTAACTATTATTTATAGTAAATCTTCATCTCATTATATTTTCACATTAATAATCTTAGATGCAATTAGCAAACCATCACTATCACAATAAGAAACATCAACCTTCTCTTTCTATCATTACTCAACTACTATGATCAACAACATTATCAAAACTAAAAGGATCACTGAGGGACATTAGAGCGAAAGATAATAATCACAATTCATTCCAGATATCTGATATAAGAATATTCATGACATAATCTTATTTTACTAGCCATAGAGGGTAAATTATGAATTAATGTGTAACACCTCAGATTCAAGAAGATAGAACAATTGTAGGTTTCAGGATCTGATGCCAGAATCAACGGAAGCCACCGATGGTCCGTGGTTGGCACACGATCCGTAAGTGGATCCATCGTTAGCCAGTCCCAGTTCTCCAAAAGTATAGGTCCCATTACTTTTATACGGTTCACCAGGACGGTTAGTCATTTAATGCACGAGCTGTAGGTGGGTCTCGTAGGTGAGTCCCTGATAACGCTCCACTACACTTCATTCGATTCTAAGTGTAGGAGGTCGCAATCAATTATAAACCCAATGAAGAGTTGGGGTTGATCCCACAGGGAGTGATACGGTAAAAATTCAATTACGAAGTGAAATAGTGTTCTAATCGTTTGTAGAAGTAGATATTTTTGAAACAATAAGGTAAATGGCAAGGGGTTTACAATTAATGTCAAATGGTGGGATTAGAGTGAACAATTAACAACTACAAATAATCAGGACTAAACAAGTAGAGAGGGATCCTTAGGAGTGTAATAAATTGAATACCAACTTCACTAAATAGGTGGTTATAATTTACTAGCAATCGTTGAATCTTAGTGGGTAGGCTAGGCTTTTGGTGCAATAGTTATTTCTCATTCAACGATCACAAAGCAAGTGAGTTCTCTCGAACCTCGACAAGCAAAACAAATATAAACAACCCAATACCTCAATTAATCTACTCTTTCAAGCTAGATTGGTAAGATTAAATTTAGACCCACTTTCTCAAGCTAAGTCTACAATAACCCAATCACTACAATCATAAATTAATAGTTTTAACTCTATAACCTCTTTCTCAAGCAAGCTTAGAATAGTAGGCTAGAATTGCATTTGCAACTACAATTCATCAATTAGAACTCAACTAACAATTGAACCCACTCCAAATGAATATTAAAATTAGTAAATAATAACACCCATAAGCTAATTGAAGCATTCAATCACATAATCAGACCCCCAAGAATAGGGGTTTTAGCCACACATAATAAAAAGAAAGAAATAGTTACGAACTATGTTTTCCATCAGTTTGGCTAACAATCTACAAGTCTTTAGAATGCACAAATTGAATTCCAAATCGAATAAACCCTAAATCTCTACTTAAAAATTCAAAGAACAGTGTTAGCGATCAAAAACCCAAAAACTAGACAATCTGGGAACTCTCCAAAACTTCAGAAGTCCCTTTTCTTCTTTTTAAAATCGCATATACGTCCCCAGATTTTCAACTTCGGAACCATTCGCTGAAATAAGTCGGGCATCACCGACTAAGTCGGTGATGAGCCGAGTGATCCTTTCATCGCTTTCTTGGCTTGACTTTTTAACCTTTCTTTGCTGTAACTTTAGGCTATCAAGGTCGGGCTCGCCGATCTATTCAGCGATGCGCCATGTGCTCTTTTTTCTCATCTTTTTTGCTTGCCTTTTAACCAATTACTCTGTAACATTAGGCGGGCTCAGTCTCCATCGCCGATCCAGTTGGCGCGTCGCCAAACTCCAGTTTCCTCACCAAGTTGGCTTTGTCCATGGGTTGGCCTGCTGTAACTTTTGGCGAGCTGAAGAGCCACTCGGCGATTCACCGAGTGGCTTTGGCGAGAATCAGCTTTTTCACTCTTTTTTGTCCTGTAATGTCCTTGCCTTGCTCTTTTGCCTTCATTGCTGCAAATTAGCATTTGAACATCAGTTTAGAGCATAAAATATGCATTCAGGACACTAAAACTCTGAATATTAAGCACTAAATGAGTAGAAATCCCCGACTTATCAACACCCCAACTTAAACTTTTGCTTGTCCTTAAGTAAAATACAAGATCAATCAGTTCAACAGAGTTGCCTAAAAATAGTGCTACTCAAGACTCAACATGAATGCACAAGAGGTTCAACCTACCCATGCAATGTTCAATTGTGCACTACAAGTTTCAAACTGTGACTAGCCATCATCAAATAGAAATAAAGCTCACAATGCTTTCTTCAAATGCAAATTTACGCTCAACAAAAGTATTTGAATGCACTAACATCTAGAATGATTCCATGCTAACACAAAGCTAATGAAATTTTCAGAATTAAGGAATCAAAAGAAACTCACACTCTCAAAGATAAATACGTGCATGATTCTACCTATAGGCTTGCCCGTATTTTCCAATCAACAGGACATTAAGCTCAATCAAGATCATAAATGTCTTTCAAAGCTTGTAACGGGGCTTAGGGTAAAGGTATGGTCATTTTGGCTTAGTGACTTCTACCTTCATGAAGCATGGCCTGCATTTTACTTTTTCTCCCTTTCTTTTACTCTTTTTTATTTTCACAATCCACCCTATGATCTTTTGAGCATGAATCATTGGATACCCCATTTCCTTTATCCTTTGCACAAACCTTATTATAGCATTCTTTTTCCTTTTCAATCTTTTTCTTCTTTTGATTTTCTTCTCTCTCTTTTTTATATGGAGGGGTTCAATCTTTTTCACACAATCCATCAAGGGATAATTTTTACAATCTTCTTGACTTTCCTCCTTTTTCACCACACCCCCGACTTAGGCTTCTGGCCTAAGTTAGCTATTCAAACGGACCAATGCTTCGTGAAGGTTTTAGGTGATGGGAAAAAAAATCAAATGTGCTCATGATTCATCCAAAGAAAGGCTTAGGCTCAAATGGTGCCAAGCTAGGTTCACACTCTCACAAGGTGGTCACAAAGAGGTATACTAGCAATTTGGTTCACTTTTCAAAAAAATTACCTAAGATCATCTCTATAAATCGCCTACATTAGTCGATTGGACTAACGAGGCAAATTCTACGTATTACCAAGCATATATTTCAAGACAATCTCACCACACATGGCATTCAACACAATCATCAATCAAGATTCTACAATTTTATCTCGTGTGTAACGATCATCACAAGATTCATTTAAAAAATCGACCAGTCACAATGAGATTGTAAGAGTTCACACATGACTTATGCAACTCAATTTTGCCTTATTGAAATTGCACACACATATCGTTCAATCAAGAGCACTATTTAAGTCATCGGTATTGATATTAACCGATACTCAATTATGCAAGAGAACAACCACATTAAAAACCATCAACCTCAAGGATAGGGTTCCAAACAAAGATAGGTATCCAAGATACAATAACTCCATCCTAAGAGGGTAGGTGTGAAGATACCACCCCGCTAAACAAAACCTAACATTTTCCTCAATGAAAATATAATGAATGCAACTAATAGGACAAGCAAGGAGGGATAACTGAATGAAAAGATTAAAGTAAGAGGACTCCTCACTTCTTGCCCAGTTGACGATTAGGTGTCACGGAGGCTGAAAAGTTCAGCAAATTACCAAGTTGACATGGGCTGGCCGAAATTTCCAGAAAGATAGTCTACCACATTAGGTAAAAAGGCGATCTCAGTCGGACTCGCCGATTGCTTCCACGGTGCGCCAAAGGTTCCTGTCAATCGCCGAATTTTCCAGAACACTTGTGCCTTCCAATTGAATCAACAAGGTGAGCTCCCTCGGGCTCGCCGAATGGTTCGGCGATGCTCCGAAAAGTCAGACACTCGCTGAGTTTTTGTTATGACAGAAATTGGGATTTTAAATTACACGTTCAGCAAACGTTATTCAGAAAAAACTAAAACTTGGGTTGCCTCCCAAAAGCGCCTTATTTAACATCGTGGCACGACGTGGAAATGCTCTCATGCATCTTCCAAATACACCACTTCAGTTACCAAAACATCAAGGCATTCTCCAAAGTAAATCTTCAAGCGTTGCCAATTTATTTGAATGCTGACCCTTCTTTTCTTTCAACCTCAATTGCCCCATTTGTGAACGTGTGAGTGATTTTGAACGGGCCATACCATTTTAATTTGAGTTTACCTGGAAAGAGTCTCAAACGGGAGTTATAAAGAAAAACCAGATCGCCAACTTTAAACTCTCGTTGAAGGATCTTTGCATCATGTTATTTCTTCATTTTATCCTTATTAAGGGCTGAACTTCATACACCTCAACCTAAACTCGTCCAATTCATGGAGTTGATCAACTCTTCCTTTCGAAGCATCCCCCCAATTCAAGTTCAACGCCTTCAATGAACATAATACCTTGTGTTCAAGCTCGATTGACAGGTGACAAGATTTTCCAAATACCAATTGGTATGGTGACATTGAAACTGGCATTTTGAAAGCGGTGCGATACGCCCAAAGAGCATCATCCAACTTTCGAGACCAGTCAGTCCGATTTACATTAACTATTTTTGATATAATTCCCTTGATTTCTCGATTTGAAACTTCAACTTGGCCACTTCTTTAAGGATTATAGGGGGTTGCAAATTTATGCTTGACTCTGTATTTGCTCAAAAATGAAGCAAACAACTAGTCGCAAAAATGAGACCCTCCATCACTGATAATAGCACGCGGGGTACCAAACCTTGCAAAAACGTAGCATTTGATGAATTGCACAACACTCTTTCCTTCATTATTGGGCAAGGCTACAGCTTCCACCCATTTTGAAACGTAATCAACTGCCACCAAGATGTACTTGTTTCCAAAAGAGCTTACAAACGGACCCATGAAGTCGATTCCCCAAACATCAAACAGTTCAACCTCTAGTATTGGATTAAAAGGTAACTCATGCTTTCTTGGTACTCCTCCTTGCTTTTGTCATTGAATGCATTGTTTGATGAGAACATGAGAATCTTGGTATAAATATGGCCAATAGTAGCCGCTTTGGAGCACTTTTGCAGCTGTGCGGACCCCGCTATGATGTCCCCCAACCGGCGAAGCGTGGCATGTGTTGAGAATTGCATTTACTTCCACCTCCAGCATGCAACTTCTAATTATGTGATCTGTGCATTCTCTAAATAGGTATAGTTTGTCCCAGAAGTACCTCTTTACATCGAACAAGACCTTCTTTTGTTGATAAAAATTAAGCCCCTCGAGCATAATCCCTCACACTACATAGTTAGTGAAATCAGCGTACCAAGGTGAGTTGCCATCGGTTATTCTCATCACTGTTTCGTCGGGAAATTCTGCCTCAATGTCCCTTTCACCGGGATCAACAACATTGATTTATAGCCGAGACATGTGATCTGCCACTTGGTTCTCAAACCCCTGTCCATCTTTTACCTTGAAATCAAACTCTTGCAACAACACCACCCACCGAATCAATCTTGGCTTTGCATCTTTCTTAGCCATCAAATATCTAAGTGCAGCGTGATCCATGTGCACTACCACTTTAGTTCCCAACAAATACGCTCTAAATTTCTCAAATGCATACACGACCGCTAGCAATTCTTGCTCCGTGACGGTATAATTCTTTTGAGCCACATTCAAGGTCTTACTTGTATAATAAACCATGTTGAATAGTTTTCCTTTTCGTTGGCCAAGAACAGCCATTAAAGCAACACCACTAGCATCACACATGAGTTCGAATGGAATACTCCAATCGGGTGCAATAATGATTGGAGATGACACTAGTTTTTCTTTCAAGAATAAAAAAGCTTTTAAGCAAGCGTCATCAAAGTGGAAGTAGATTCCTTCTCTTGCAACTTGCAAAGAGGGTGAGCTACTTTGGAAAAATCTTTTATAAGCCGCCTGTAGAAACCCACATGGCCTAGAAAATTTTGTACACCTTTTACCGAAATAGGAGGGTGTAGTGTAAAAATGACTCCGACTATAGCTTGATCCACTTGGATTCCTTCCCCTGAAATTTTATGCCCCAAAACGATGCCCTCATTCACCATGAAATGACACTTCTCCCAATTTAGAATAAGATTTGTTTCCACACACCTTTGTAGTACTTGACCAAGGTGTTCAAGACATGTTTCAAATGAATCAGCAACAACTGAAAAATGATCCATAAAGACCTCAATTGAGTCTTCAACCATATCCGCTAAAATAGAAAACATACATCGTTGTAATATTGCTGGAGCATTGCACAACCCAAAAGGCATTATTTTGAAATAAAAAGTTCCATAAGGACATGTAAAAGTTGTCTTCTCTTGATCTTCCGGTGCAATGAAAATCTAGTTTTACCCCGAATAATCGTCTAAAAAGCAATAACATTAACGCCCCACAAGCCTATCAAACATTTGGCCCATAAATGGCATTGGGAACTGGTCTTTCTTAGTCCATGCATTCATTTTTCGGTAGTCCATGCATACATGCCACCTGGTGACTAGTCTTATAGGCACAACTTCCCCTTTTTCATTCGGAACTACCGTAATTCCTCCTTTCTTGGGTACACATGGCACGGGACTCACCCATAATTTGCTATCTGTAAAGGGATATACCACACCCACATCGAGCCATTTGATGATTTATTTCTTCACCACTTCTTGCATTGGGGGTTTCAATCTCCTTTGATGTTCCACGCTTGGTTTACATTCAGTATCCAATTGTATTTTATGAGTGCAAATTTAGGGTGAAATCCCCACAATATCAGCAATTGTCCATCCAATAGCTTTAATGTATCGTTTCAACAAATCAACAAGTAATTTTACTTGCCACTCGAGCAAATATGCAGCAATAATGATGGGCAAGGTGTTACTTGCCCCCAAAAATACATACCAAAGGTGGGACGGAAGCACTTTCAACTCAAGCTTTGGTGGCTCTTCGATGGTTGGTTTAGCGGGAGGGACTTTCTTTATTTTTAAGATCAGTGTCGAGTTTGAAGGGATTCTTAGAGTAAGAACCTAAACCCGATACAGCAGCCACAACTTCATCATAACCTTGAACTTCCTCCTCATCATAATTTGAAAGGACGGCCGCGAGAGGTTCCTCCACACAAAACACCTCACTTACACTATCCACTTCATCATCAATCGCATCAAGGGTTGAAACCACATGAATGTCACTCGGTTGCTTCATCGATTTGCACACATTGTAAGTAGCTTTCTCGTCAGTTACCCAATATTTCAATTCACCACTTTCAACATCCACAAGGGCTTTTTCGGTAGCCAAGAAAGTCCTACCTGATATAATAGGCACCTCAACATAAATCTCACAATCCAAAATAACAAAGTCGGCCGGAAAAATGAACCTATTCACTTTCACCAAGATATCATAAAGTATTCCAATGGGGTGCTTAATAGATCGGTCAGCCATGAGAAGACGCATTGTTGTGGATTTAGGTTCGCCAAACCCATGTTGTTTGAAAATGGCATACGACATCAAGTTTATACTTGCCCCCAAGTCACACAAAGTTTTAGCAAACTGAAGCATCCCTATAGTACATGGAATAGAAAATGCTCCCGGATCAGCTTTCTTGATAATCCCATCGCTTGTCATGATGGCACTACAACTATGAGACACCTCCACTATTTAAAAATCCATACTCATTTTCTTGGTGACTAATTCTTACATGAAATTTGCGTAGTCCGGCATCTCTAACAACGCTTCCACTAAAGAAAGATTTATAGAAAGAGTCTTGCACACAGATAAATTTTTTTGGAACTTTGCATCTTCATCCCGGTTCTTAAGTCTTTGAGGGAACGGTGGACAGACTTAGGGCAACGGTTTAATAGGCTTTGAAGAAGAATCAGCCCCATTGTGAGATGTTTGCAAGCCCTCGGTGGTGAGTTGTTTTGGACTTTCCTCAACTTCTTTAGGTGTGTCATTTTACGGTGCTTGGTCGGATTCCTCTAAACCAACGGCTTCATCTCCTTCCGTACTAGTGTTAGCCTGACCAATTACTTTCACATTGCCACCTATTGATTTCCCACTCCGAGTCAACACCGCCAAGAATTTATCATGATTAACCTTTGAATTCATCATCATATCATATGCATACATTTTTTGCAGCTTTGATTCTAATCGAGCTGAAAATTGACTCATTTGATATTCAAGTTGCTTGATGGTATCCGAATGCGAGTTCACTTTGTTGTTCAGGGATGAGAAGTCAGCCTTCATTTCTTTCGGCATTTCGTCGGATCCTTCCACTTTGTTTAGAATGCAGGATAACAAATCATCCACCCGAAAGCTTCCAGAACTGTCCCTAGATCTTGGGCTATCACTCATGTGCATGTAGCAAGCATCACAGTCATCTTCTTTCCTCCAAAATTTATTTTGGTCAGCCCAATCTCGATTGTAACGTCTCCGTCCATCTTTACTAAATGTGTTCCAAAATTGATTCCCATCTACTTTGAAAAAACCCAGGCAAGAACCCTCCTCTAGTCTTGATACTGTTTGTACTTCTTTGTTGTCGTGAATACCCCCGTGACCTATTTTGTTAATAGCTCGATCTGGGACATCATCTTGTCTATGTGTTCATCTCGCTCTTAGTTCTTTTCCACTTAATCTTTTGTTATCCCAAAGTTTAATGTAGACACATGATCTTTTTTAGTGAACTAAGCACGATCGATTTTTGTCATCTCATCAAGAAGAGTAAATTCTATATCAAACGGTTGTTTCATGATTCCTCCTCGAACAAGTTGGTCAGCCAAACCTTTGGTGACTGAGTGGAGGCTCCGGTAGAGGTATTGTAACAATACATTTCTTGGGAGCCTATGAGTTGGACATTTGAGCAACAAATTCTGAAACCTCAACCATGTCTCATTAATTGGTTCACCATCCACTCGTTTAAAGTTCTGAATACTATCTCTCAAAGTCACCATCTTCGAGGGAGGAATAACTTACATAAAACGAAACATTGAGCTCCTCCCAAGAAGTGATCGAATCCCATGGTAAATCAGCCAACCACTTTGTTGCCTCCCCCATTAGGGAAAAGGGAAACAAACAAAGTCGGGCCGACTCCTGAGTGATGTTCTTGAAAGCAAATGGCCCCTACACATCCTCAAAGTTTCAGATGTGGTCATGAGAATCCTCAGTAGCTAGACCTCAAAATAGACCCTTCATCTGCAACAGCTGCAACATAGTGCTAGTCACATGAAACACCACATTTCTCACAACTAAAGGCAATCAAAAAGCACCCGCACTTCCCAACTAATCTCCATTGACATCGTTCAAGTTACCAATGTCATCATTGTGCCCAAGTTGGATAGAATTTCTCCCATTAACACTCATCTCTTCACGTGTTTAAGAGCAGCTAACAAAGCATAAAATCAAGTTGATTCAACTACAAGACAATAAGTTCGCAACTAAACTTCACTAAAAGAATTCTAAACACCACTCCCCGGCAGCGGCACCATTTTTGGTATCGCTCAACTACACTTCATCCGATTCTAAGTGTAGTCGGCCACAATCAAGTATAAACCCAACAAAGAGTTGGGGTGGATCCCACAGGGAGTGATACGGTAAAGAATTCAAGTATGAAGTGAAATAGTATTCTAATCGTTTGTAGAAGTAGATATTTTTGAAAAAATAAGATAAATGGGAAGGGGTTGAAAATTAATGTCAAATGAGGGGATTAGAGTGAACAATTAAAAACTACGAAGAATCGGGACTAAACAAGTAGAGAGGGATCCTTGGGAGTGTGATCAATTGAATGACAATTTCACTAAATGGGTGGTTACCATTTACTAGAAATCGTTGAATCTTAGTGGGTAGGTTAGGCTTTAGGTGTAATATCCATTTCTCAATCAACTATCACGAATCAAGCGATTTCTTTCGAACCTCGACATGCAAAAAAAAATATAAACAGCCCAATACCTCAATTAATCTACTCTTTCAAGCTAGATTGGTAAGATTGAATTTAGACCCACTTTCTCAAGCTAAGTCTACAATAACCCAATCACTACAATCATCAATTAATAGTCTTATCTCTAAAACCTCTTTATCAACCAAGCTTAGAATACTAGGCTAGAATTGTATTTGCAACTACAATTCATCAATTCAAACTCAACTATCAATTGAACCATCTTCAAATCAACATTAAAATTAATAATTACTAACACCCATAAGCTAATTGAAGCATTCAATCACATAATCACCCCCCCAAAAATGGGGTTTTAGCCACACATAATAAAGAGCAAGAAACAGTTACCAACTATGTTTTCCTTCAGCTTGGGTAACAATCTACAAGTCGTCAAAATGCACAAATTGAATTCCAAATCAAATAAACCCTAAATATCTACTCAAAAAGTCAAAGAAAATTGTTAGGGATAAAAACCCCAAAAACTAGACAATGTGGAACTCTCCAAACCTTCAGAACACCCATTTCTTCTTTTAAAAATTGCATTTATAAGTTCCCAATTTTTCAACTTCGGAACCATTCGGAAAAATAAGTCGGGCATCGCCGACCAGGTTGGCGATGCACCGAATGTTCCTTTCATCACTTTCTTGGCTTGACTTTTAACCCTTTGTTTGTTTTACCTTTAAGCGATCGAGGTCGGGCTCGCCGATCTGTTTTGGGATGCGCCAAGTGCTCTTTCTTATCGTCTTTTTGGCTTGCCTTTTAACCAATTACTTTTAACTTTAGGCGGGCTCAGTCTCCATCTCCGATCTAGTAAGCGCGTTGCCGAACTCCTGTTCTCTCTCCGAGTTGTCTTTGTCCATTGGCTGGCCTAATGTAACTTTTGGCCAGCTGAACAGCCACTCGGCGATTCGCCGAGTTGATTTGGCGAGCATTAGCCTTGTTTTTCTTCATCTTTTTCAGCTTTTTCGCTACCTTTTGCTCAGAAATGTCCTTGCCTTGCTCTTTTATCTTCATTGCTGCAAATTAGCATTTAAACATTAGTTTAGAGCATAAAATAGGCATTGAGGACACTAAATTTTGAAATATTAAGCCCTAAATGAGTCAAAATCTCAGACTCATCAGTCCTAAGCTTAGAGGAATTGCAGGATCATAAGATGAGACCTACGACCGTGGTCTACAATCCAGCGATGGACCCATGGTCTGTAGGTGGGGTCCCATCATTGGGGTCCAAGATTCAGTGGTTTGTGATCTCACCCACAACCGACTAGTACAGTTCGTTTTTGGACCTACAGACCGTAGGTCTGGCCGTACGTGAGGGTCAACAGCTATTTCGAGCATTATGGATTTTGGGTCAACTTCAAACGGTCATATCTTTTAGCAAAAAATGAATTAGGTGGCCCATGACCTATAAAATTAAAGATATTTGAATACTCTTCCAAATTCCACTTAGTTTTCTAAAATTCAAGCTCGGAGTAAAATGTTATGCTTATTTTAGTGAAACCCTTCCGGGCAGGCCGCGAACCACAACCCAATTGACGGGCAGTGGTTCAAACGACGGCCTTTCAATCCGCTCGTGAGTGGGACTTCGTCAGCTTTAAGTTAGGGTCTTTTTTATCGTTTTCCTATGCGTTGGGGCATTTAAACTAGATCTTTTGATGCCTAAAATACGTCGTTATACTCAGTCTAAGCATAATAACCTAATCAAACATACCTAGAACCCTCATTCTCCAAAAATTACCCAACTTGGAGCAAAAGGAAGAGGAAAAATTCTACCAGCCCTCCCGAGAACAAGCAGAAGCGTTCTTCGAAGTTCAACCCCAAAATCAAAAGGATTTCTCCGTAGATTTCATGACCAGGTATGTGGTATTTCACTAGTGGGTTCCTTTCATCCAGTAGGTTGCTAGAATTCAGTCAGTTCCTTGATTCCACATAACTTGTTTAGACCTAGGGTTTGTAAATTCTTGGGAATTGTTGTGATTTCTGCTACTATAGTATCCATAGTCTAAATAACATATTTTCTTGGAAACGTTGCATAATTACTTGTATAAATCTCAGAACCCTAGTTTGTGTAAATTTTCTTAGTTCATGAATTATACTTGTTAGGTCAATTAAACAGAAAATCATGTTCCAGATTTCGAATGTCACATTCTGAGTATATAAATGTTGCATACTCAGTTAGCATGTCATTATTTTGAGCTATTTAGAGTTTAGTTCATTTTAGCTTCATATGTATTCAATTGGGAGTAGACTTAGCACTGAGTTAGACTAGGGTTCAGCGTACCCTCATATTCCTAGAACTATGTGCCCACGTAGGATTATAAGTTTCCTCTATCGGGTATCAGTTTTAGTGATCACACCATCGTCATGCCTTTATATCCCTGGTAAGGTATATTGGGTCCTCTCGATGGGGCATATACATCAGACACCACGTTTAGCTCACGTGGTTTATATCGGTTAATAGTAGCTCCCACAGTTAGACTATTAGTGCATTGTCTAAGTTTTCAGTAGTTACTTCAGTATAGAGTTCAGCATGTTATCTTCATGATTTGTACTTTGTCATTTCATTAAGTTATGTTTTCAGTTATACTTCAGTACATATCTGTATTCCTGTTCTGATTATATTATTGCTCAGTTATGCATTGTTGATCTTATATATCTATTGTTCAGCTTAGTATCCATATCCTGCATGCTCAGTACATTCGAAGTATTGACGTATACTCTGCGCTACATCCTTTTATATTGTAGGATCAGGTACTCAGCATTCAGATCATGCTTAGATCGACTCTCGGTTCGACTTCATCAGCTTCAAAGGTGAGTCCTCATACTTCGAGGAACAATAGACATGATATTCATTTTATTCTTTACTTTCAGTTATCAGTTTTGTTAGAGTTATCTGGGGGCATGTCCCAGCAACTCAACTCAGTTAGAGGCTTTTCAGACATAGTAGTAGAATCAGCTTGAGTTGTTAAGTGGTTATTTCAGTCATCACTAAAACCCTTATGTTATGTTATATTATTATTCAGGCTAGTTGGGCTTGTTCCTCTTCTGATATCAATTGATTTAGCTTCCTCTTAGTTTATTTTACTTAGCTATTTTTAGTATGTTCATGATATGCCAGATTCAAGTTTAGCTTGGGGTCTCTCGTTATCCTAAGTCCCGTGTTACGTCAAAGGAGTAGCCTCAGGTCGTGACAAATTATGTATCACAACATCAGGTTCAAGAGTCCTAGGGTATCTGAAAGCCACACTAAGTAGAGTCTCTTTCACGAGTGTGAAGCGTGCCACACCTATGATGGGGAGGCTACAAAGTGTTTTAAGGAAAACTTCACTTTCGTTGCTATTCTTATCGTGTGTGAGGTATGATTCAACTTCTCCCTTCTAATCCATTGCTATGCGTTTCTGATCATACCTCCTCATAGAGCTAACACACAGAACGCTAATGCACACAATTCTAACGCAGCTCCTCCAGTCTCGGACCATGAGGTTACGAACGTAGAATTTCAAAATGTGACCTAGGTCTTGGCTTAGAGTGTAGCCAATCAGAACAATCAGCAGGCCCCAGTTCCTGCAAACACGAGTAGTGGATCAGCTACAACTAGGGTTCGACAATTTGTTCATATGAATCCGCCAGAATTTCTAGGGTCAAATGTTGGTGAGGACGCACAGAACTTCATTGATGAGGTTAAGAAAATTCTTGGAGTAATGCAACTGACTGGAACTCTGAGTGTTTAGCAAGCATCCTATCAACTTAAGGATGTGGCTCATATCTAGTTCACTCAGTTGAAAGACAACAGGGGTGCAGATGCAGCTCTTGTGACTTGGGATTGTTTTACTGGATCTTTTCTGGACAAGTTCTTCCTAAAAGCGTTAAGAGAAGATAAGGAACAAGAGTTTATGAACTTGAAGCAAGGTTCAATGTCAGTCCAAGAGTACGGGCTGAAGTTCGCTCAACTCTCTAGGTATGCTCCCACATGGTTGCCGAACCAAGGGCAAAAATGAGTAAGTTCTTGTTTGGGGTATCTGATCTGGTGAAGACCGAGTGCAGGAATTCTATGCTTCTAGGGGATATGGATATCTCCAGACTAATGAATCATGCTCAGCAGGTTGAGGGAGATAAGCTTAGGGAAATGTCAAAGGACAACAAAAAGTCTAGAACATGGAATTGTGAGTACTCCCAGCAAAGGTCGGGCAGTGGAAATCGCTCACAGTTTCAGCAGAGGTCTACAGCCCCAGCACCTTCATCAACTAGTGCTCTATCCCCCAGGTTTTGACAGGATCAGAAAGGTAGGGCATCAGGCTCTAAGTCACAGGGGAGTTCTTTAGAAACATGACTTTTCAAACTTGTCCAAACTGTGGTAAGAATCATCTGGTAGAGTGTCTTGCAGGCAGAGACGGGTGCTTTGGGTGTGGTTAGTATGGTCATAGGTTGAAGGATTTCCCTTCTACAAGTCAAGGACAAGGAGGTAACAAGACTCTGTCTACTACTTCAGCAGCGCCAGCAAGTCACCCCACTCAGCAAGGTGCCTCGTGTGGTACAGGTGGCGGTCAGCGCCAAAATAGGTTGTATGCTCTCCAAGCTCTCTAAGACCAGAAAGATTCTCCTAAAGTGGTCGCTAGTACATTATGAGTGTCTCATTTAGATGTTTATGCATTGTTAGATCTAGGGGGTACACTGTCTTTTGTAACTCCCTATAAAGCAGTAAACTTCGGTGTCAGTCCAAAAACTCTCTCAGAACCTTTATCAGTCTCTACTCCAGTTGGTGACCCAGTTATAGCTAGACAGGTATACAAAAATTTCCCTGTCAGAATTTCTCAGAAAGTCACCTCAGCAGACCTTGTAGAGCTAGAAATGGTAGATTTTGATATCATTCTAAGCATCGATTGGTTACATTCCTACTATGCCTCAGTCGATTGTAGAACTAGGATAGTTCAGTTTAAGTTTCCAAACGAGCCAATCTTAGAGTGGAAGAGTCGTAATTCAGTGCATATAGGTTGATTTATCTCTTACCTTAAGGCCAGGAAGATGTTCTCTAAAGGGTATATCTATCATCTTGTTCGGTTTATGGATTAAAACTCCGAAACCCCAAGTCTTGAGTCAGTCCTAGTAGTAAATGAGTTTCCAAAAGTGTTTTCCGAAGATCTTCCCAGAGTTCCTCCTGAAAGGGAAATCGACTTCGGAATAGATCTCATTCCAGTTACCCAGCCTATTTTGATTCCTCCTTACATAATGGCTCCAGCCAAGCTTAAGGAATTGAAAGAACAGTTGAAAGACCTTCTATATAAAGGTTTTATCAGACGCAACATCTCTCCGTGGGGTGCTCTAGTGTTGTTCCTGTGAAAGAATGAGAGTTCTCTCAGAATGTGCATTGGCTATCGGCAGTTGAACAAAGTCACAATCAAGAACAAATATCCTATCCCTAGGATTGATGAGTTGTTCGACCAACTTCAGGTTGCTAGTTGCTTTTCTAAGATAGACCTCAGATCCGGGTACCATCAACTCAACGTCAGAGATAGTGACATCCTAAATACAGCCTTCAGGACTCAATATGGTCACTATGAATTTGTAGCTATGTCTTTTGGACTAACAAATGCTCCTGCAGCTTTCATGGACTTAATGAACAGGGTGTTCAAATAGTATTTGGACTTGTTCGCCATTGTCTTTATTGATGATATCCTAATTTATTCTAGAAGTGAGGAAGAACATGGGACTCATTTGAGAGTCATCGTGCAAACCCTCAAAGATTGCAAGCTATTCGCTAAGTTCAAAAAATGTGAATTTTGGTTACAGTCGGTCGCTTTCCTTGGTCATGTGGTATCAAACAAAGGGATCCAAGTAGATTCTTAAAAAATTGAGGCAGTAAAACACTAGTTGAGACCCACCTATCCAACAGATATCTGAAATTTCTTGGGTTTAGTCGGTTATTACAGGAGGTTTGTTGAAGGATTTTCATCCATAGCTTCCCCATTGACCAAGTTGACTCGGAAGAAGGTCAAAATTCAGTGGTTAGATAAGTGTGAGAAACTCTTCTCATAACTAAAGACTAAGTTGACTACAACTCCTGTCTTGACTCTACCAGATGGTACAGATAGTTATGTGATTTATTATGATGCATCCAAGGTCGGCCTAGGTTGTGCGTTGATGCAGCGAGGTAAGGTCATAGCTTATGCTTCTAGAGAACTTAAGGTCCAAGAGAAGAATTACCCGACTCATGACCTCGAACCTGCAATTGTAGTATTTGCCTAAAGATTTGGAGACACTACTTTTATGGTGTTCATATTGATGTGTTCACAGATCTTAAGAGCCTCCAGTATGTGTTCACCCAGAAAGAGTTGAATCTTCGTCAGAAGAGATGACTTGAATTACTCAAAGACTATGACATGAATGTGCTTTACCATCTGGGTAAGGCCAATGTAGTGGCTGATGCTCTAAGCAGACTGTCTATGGGTAGTGTAGCACATGTTGAAGAACAAAAAGAAAGAGTTAGCCAAAGATGTTCACTGGCTTACTCGCATAGGAGTTTTCTTTACGGACACATTTTGATCAGAATGGATCAAAATCTTCATAGGTAATAGAGGTTAAGAAAAAATAGGACAGTGATCCTATATTACTTCAGTTGAAAGGTCAAGTTCATTCACAGAAAGTTGAGGTTTTCTTTCAAGGGGGAGATGGTGTGCTTCGTTACCAGGGTCGCTTATGTGTTCCTAATGTGGGTGAGTTAAGGCAGCAGATCCTTACAGTACCTCATAACTTCAGGTATTCCATTCATCCAGGTTCCACTAAGATATACCGTGATCTACGAAAAGTCTTTTGGTGGAATGACATGAAGAGGGACATAGTAGACTTTGTGGCTAAGTGTCCTAACTGTCAACAAGTTAAGGTAGAACATCAAAAACCAGTCGGTATGACTCAAGAGATTATTATTCCTACAATGAAGTGGGAAGTGATAAACATGGACTTCATTACAAGTTTACCTCGTACTCCCAGACAACATGAATCCATTTGGGTGATAGTAGACAGAGTCACTAAGTTTGCTCACTTATTGGATGTCAAGACTATAGATTCAGCGAAGGACTACACCAAACTATATATCAATGAGATTGTAAGGTTACATGGGGTTCCCTTGTCTATCATAGTAAATACAGGTCTACAGTTTACATCTCATTTCTGCAAATCGTTCTAGAGAGGTCTTGGTACTCAGCTAAATTTTAGTACAACATTTCATCCACAGACGGATGGTCAAGCAGAACGTACCATTCAGATCTTAAAGGACATGTTGACAGCTTGTGTGAACAATTTCAAGGGTAGTTGGGATGATCACCTACCTCTCGTATAGTTCACCTATAATAATAGCTACCATTCCAATTTTCAGATGCCCCTTTGTGAGGCATTATATGGGCGTAGATGCAGATCCCCGATTGGTTGGTTTGAAGTAGGTGAAGCAGCCTTGATTGGGCCAGATTCAGTTCATGAGGCTATGGAGAAAGTTTAGCTCATCAATGATAGACTAAAGAAAACTCAGAGTCATCAGAAGTCCTATGTTGATGTGAGCATAAGGTACTTAGAGTTTGAAATTAAAAATTGGGATTTTTTCCTGAAGGTGTCACCTATGAAGGGGGTGATGATATTTTGCAAGAAAGGGAAGCTCAGTCCCAGAACTTTTATACGGTTCAACAGGACGGTTAGTCATTCAATGCACGAGCTGTAGGTAGGTCTCGTAGGTGAGTCCCAGACTTAGAGGAATTTCAGGATCAAAAAATGAGACCTACGGTCGTGGTCCACGGTCTGTCGATGGATCCACGGTCCGTAGGTGGTGTCCCGTTGTTGGGGTCTAAGATACAGTGGTCTCTTATATCACCCACGGCCGAACAGTACGGTTCGTGCTTAGAACCTACGGACCGTAGGTGAGGGTCTGCAGTTATTTAGAGCAATATGGCTTTTGGGTAAACTTCACACGGTCATATCTTTTAGCACAAAATGAATTAGGTGGCCCATTACCTATCCAATTAAAGATAATTGAATCATCTTTCAAACACCATAGAGTTTTCTAAAATGCAATCTCGGAGTAAAACATTATTCTTGTTTTAGTGAAGCCCTTTAAGGTAGGCCGCGAATCACAACCCTGTTGATGGGCAGTGGTTCAAACGAGGGCCGGTCTGTCCACTCGTG
The DNA here is from genome assembly GCA_029582245.1 of Solanum etuberosum. NCBI lineage: Eukaryota > Viridiplantae > Streptophyta > Magnoliopsida > Solanales > Solanaceae > Solanum > Solanum etuberosum. The sequence continues at coordinate 37,139 of JAJONR010000306.1, forward strand.
AGTGGAACTTTGTCAGGCTTTAAGTTGGGGTCATTTTTATCCTTTCCCTATGCGTTGGGGAACTTAAACTACGCCGTTTTACTCAGTCTAATCCTAATAACCTAGTCAAACATACCTAGAACCCTCATTCTCCAAAAATCACCCGAATTGGAGCAAAAAGAAGAGGAAAGAGTCGACCAGCCGTCCCAAGAAAAGTACAAGCATTCTTCGAAGTTCAGCCCCAAAATCCAAAGGATTTCTCCGTAGATTTCATCACTAGGTATGTGGGATTTCACTAGTGGGTTCCTTTCATCCAATATGTCTCTAGAATTTAGTAAGTTCCTTGATTCCACATAACTTGTTTAGACCTAGGTTTGTAAAATTTTTGGGAATTGTGGTGATTTCACCTTCTATAGTATCCTTAGTCTAAATAACATGTTTTATTGGAAACGTTTCTTAATTCGTTGTAAAAAACTCAGAACCCTAGTTTTTATAAATTCTCTTAGTTAATAAATTATACTTGCTATGTTAGTTAAATAGAAAATAATGATCCAGATTTCAATGTCATATTCTCAATATATAAATGTTGCATTCTCAGTTAGCGTGTCATCATTTTGAGTTATTCAGTATTTAGTGCATTTTAGCTTCATATGTATTAAGTTGGGAGTAGACATAGCACCGAGTTGGACTAGGGTTCAACGTACCCTCATAGTCCCAAAACTACATGCCCACGTAGGATTATAAGTCCCCTCTTTTGGGCATTAGTTTTAGTGATCACGCCACAATCATGCCTTTATACCCCTGGCAAGGTATATTGGGTCGTCTCGATGGAGTGTATACATCGGAATCCATGTTTAGCTCACGTGGTTTATGTCGGTTAATAGTAGCTCCCAAAGTTAGACTCTTAGTGCATTGACCAGGTTTCAGTAGTTACTTAAGTATATAGTACAACATGTAATATTCATGATTTGTACTTGGTCATTGCATTCAGTTCAGTTTTCTGTTATACTTCAGTACATATCTATATCCCTGTGAAGATTATATTGTTGCTTAGTTATGCATTGTTCAGCTTATATATCTATTGTTCAGGTTAGTATCGATATCCTGCATGCTTAGTACATTCCAAGTACTGACGCATACTCTGCGCTACATCCTTTCATGATGTAGGTTCAGACACTCAGCATCTAGATCACTCTTAGATCGACTCTCGGTTCGACTTTAACAGCTTAAGTGGTGAGTTCTCATACTTCGAGGACAATAGACATGCTTTCCATTTTAGTCTTTACTTTTAGTGGTCAGTTTTGTTAGAGTTCGTTGGGGGCAAGTCTAAGCAACTCAACTCAGTTAGAGTCTTTTCAGACATAGTAGTAGAATCAGCTTGAGTTGTTAAGTGATTTAAGTTACGTTATATTATTATTCAGGCTAGTTTGGCTTGTTCCTCTTCAGATATCAATTTATTTAGCTTCCGCTAAGTCTATTTTGCTTAGCTATTTTCCGTATGTTCATGATATGCAGATTCTGGGTTAGCTTGGGGTCACTCGTGATCCTAGATCCCGTGTTACATCCCTCGGATTTTGACATAATGAAACTGAGCATTATATGAGACATTGTATAAATAGGTTCATATCATTAGACTGATATCCATAACTTTATGGAGTAAGATTGAAATCAATGAGACAAACTCTTTGCCCCTCATTCTATTACCGAACCATAGATATAAATATGTATGAAGTGTATGAGCATAGGTCATGGACACAATTGGGATATTAGAATTATCAACAATATGTTTTTTTTTGGTAACAAATGTAAATATTACCATTAACCATCAAACCAAAACAACTAAAGAGCACCTAACTACACAACAATGACTTGTCGTAGAAGGGGCTATGTAAGTTAATCCTCAAACAATCTAATTACATGATAAATTGCTGAGTCAAATAGCCACATCTTTGTCCTTTCCTTTTCTTTCTAACTATGTGTAATCTAGCCTTGAAGCTTTGCTTTATCTGTGTATTTGTTGTATCTATAGTCACCTTTGCTCCTTTATACAACCTACAATTCCTAGCCTGCCATATATGATATACTATTGAGGCCCAAAGTGCTGCAATTATCTCCTTTTCCAGTTGCTTCCAGTTATTCCTTCTAATTGTTTCCAGCACTTGTTTCACATCTCCTGCTGGAAACAACATCCAAAACCATTGTGCCATATCTGTAATGATTCCTCTAGTCCAAACAGAATTAGAGAACTGATGTTTTGTGTCTCTACAATTTGTGCACCACATAAACTACATGATGTGTTATCCACTGATATATTATCCTTAGTAGTCTGTCTTTAGATAGCAATCTGTCATGCAGAGCTAAACAAACTATGACTTGAGGCTTTGGTTGAGAGATTTTGTTCCAGATGAATTTGGCAATTCTCATCTTCCTCTGTACCCTAATAATGAGTCGTAGCTTACTCCGGTTGAATATTTCCCATTTGGTTTTAGGACATACGCACCTTGTGCATACAACTCCACCATTTCTTTCTTTATGGCATTCAACCTCTACAATACCAACTACTATCTTGTGAAGGTTTATGCTCCCAGATGTCCTGGTTCTCTTTCATATACACCCCATGTACCAATCGGACCCATAATACATCTATTTTTACTATTAAATGCCACAACAATTTACCCACTAATGCCACGTTCCACAATTTGCTACCCTTGATATTCAGAGCATCAAACTTTTTAGGCACACATACTTTATCCCACACAACTAGCACAGACTTCTTCTTATCACGCTTTGGGGAAGTATTAAAATAGATTCCTAAAAACTATGAATAGAGAACAGAACTGACATAATCACTTGCAACCTCCCTGCATACGACAATTGTTTGGAGTAGACTGTTGTGATTCTGTTAATAATCTTCTAGGTCAATTGGTGACATTCGATTTTACTCCATTTATTTGAAGATAATGGTAGCCCTAGGTACCTTATGGGGAAAGAACCCAGCGCAAACCCTATTCTTGACAACACTTTATTCTTAGTGTACTCATCCACCCCTGCCATGAATATATGTGACTTATCCATATTTGCAACTAAACCAGTAACACTGCTGAAGTGTTGCAATGCCTCCATTACTCTATTAACTGATGGAAGATCTCCTTTGAAAAATACATCAAATCATCTGCAAATACCAAGTCTGTCAGCTTGGCTTTCTTGCACATTGAATGAAATTGGAAATCAGGTAGCTCACTCATACACTTCAACGTCCTGGAAAAATATTCCATCACAATTACAAACAAAAGAGGCGAAATAGGGTCCCCTGCCTTAACCCTCTTTCTTCAGCAAAAACTATGTGTCCTTCTCCATTTACTTTAACTGTGAACATAGGAGTTGTGATGCAGGTTATAACAAGGTATACAAATCTGGTTGGAAATCCATGACCCTTCAAAGTTTCATTTACAAATTCTCAATTGACCATATCATATGCTTTCCTCAAATCAATTTTCATCAAGCATCTATGAGAGGCCTTCCAATTATAATGTCTTAATATATCATGACATATTAAGACATTATTTAACCCAGACCTTCACTGAACAAATTCTGATTGGTTATTTGCCACTATGTAAGTTACAACCACTTTAAGCCTCATACAAATCATTTGTGATACACTTGCACAACACATTACAACAAGATATACGTTTGTAATGGCTGGCAAATACTGGTGTATGAACCTTATGAATTAATCCTATATTAGTATCATTAAGTTCTTTCAAAAGCATACCATTACCAACGAACTTTAGAATTACTTCTGTAATATCCTTTCCAATTACCTCCCAAGTTGATCTGAAAAACCACTCCCATAACCATCTGGTCCTGGGCTTTCATCGCAATCTATCTTAAACATAGTTTCCTTCACATCCCTACTTGTGAAATCTTGCATTAATGCTAGTTGTTGTTTTGTAGTGAGGAGAGGACCATTGGTAAGGAATTTTGTGTAAGAAATCTTCTTAGTAGCAGATTCGTTTCCAAGTAACTCCCTATAGACATTCACAAATATGGTTGCAATAGCATTCTGATGATATTGCAATTCACCCTCATCATCTTTTACTTGTGTTACTGCATAATGGAGTCTTTTATGTTTTATCACTGCAAAGAAGTACCTGGTACAATCATCCCCCATTTTCAGCCATGTTGCCTTACTCTGTTGCTAGAGAAAAGACTCTTCCATATAAGAAGTATGCCTATACTTTCCATATTTGACCTTCTCCTCCTCTTGTAATGCTATATTCAATGGGTCGGTCTGAAGTTTCTCCTGAACAACTTTCAGTGCTTCCCTATCTTCAGTTGCTTTAGTAACTATGTTCCTGAAATACTGAGTGTTCAATTTCTTGAGACACAATTTAAGTAACTTCATTCTTCTCACTACTTTCCATATCCTGCAACCCTCTACATGAGTTTTCCAAATACATTGGACTATATCTTTGAATAGTGGGTGTTGAGACCAAACATTACAGTATTGAAAATCTCTCCTTGTTTTATTAGTCTGATTCTCCAGATAAATCTTAGCAGGACAATGGTTACTTATACTTTCAGGTAGATACGAAGCTCCACATGACGACATAGTGTTCAACCAATCTCAATTAATAAATATCCACTCTATTCTTGAATATATTCTTCTTCCTTTACTCCTATCATTCCATGTATACCTATGTCCTTGATGTGGTAGCTCTATCAATCCACTTACTTCAATGCAGTCCTGAAAATAGCAATTTCAGGCCATGTGACAAGATTACCTCCCAACCGATCATCAGAATGTAGTACAGAGTTAAAATCACCCATCAATAACCAAGGCTTTCCACAAGTAGAGCTTTGGTTTATTATTTCCCCCCACAAGTCTATTCTTTCATCTCTAGAATTATATGCATATACAACTGACACCCTAAATGTTATTTGCATAGGTCTGTACCAGGCCTTACACATTAGCATTTGGGCTGATCCCTCCAGGAACTCCACTTTGTAGTAATCTGGTCTCCAAACCAGCAGTATTCTTCCATTATAATGTGATTCTAAGTTGGTTAGGTATTGCCAGCCTCCAAACATTTTATTCACCACCTTGTCCATGTTTCCGCTTTTCACCTTCGTTTCAACCAGACCTACCAGTCCTGCCTTTTCCTTATTGCAGAGGAGTAACACCTCCTTCTGGTTATTCTAGACATTAGGCCCTCTCACATTCAACATAACATATTAACCATCACCTAGTGAGGACATGGTTTTTCCACCCACCATCTGCCCGATTTTTGGAGCTAATTCATTCGCCTTCATTGATTTGCTCAGAATCTGAAAAGAATTATTACTCACAACTTGTAATTGGTGTTGGCTGTGACTCTTTCCTATCTTGAATGGTGTTACCCAGCCAGCAAAAGATGATCCACCTTGCTCCACCTGTTGATGTCCTTCATTTAGAACTGACTTTACTAGTTCCTTACTTTTTGGATCAGCTTGTTTTTCCTCCAGTACTCGCTGCCTGTCACTTACTTGTGTCGGTAGCATTTCATGTTTCTTATCCTTCTTAGCTGCCCCTTTATTATCAAGGTTCTCCCTTCTACATTTAGAATTGGAGTGCCTATATTTATCACATAAACTACAATGAGTTGGTTTCCAGTCGTACACTACATTTTGTTCTATCACTTTTGCATTTATGTTCTTGAAGAACACTTAGTCAGGATGTTTTGCCCCCATCTCAACCTCCACCAGAATTCTAGATAAATTAAAGCTTTTTTTCTTCTCCATGTTCTAATCCGCCATCATAGATTTCCCCACCAAACTCCCTATCTTTCTTAAGCCTAATGGACTCCTATACTTGAAGTCAAACCCAGGTAGCTTTATCCAAATAGGAATTGAATACAATTCCTCATTTGTGAATTCCATCTCTGCAGACCATGATTTGACAATAAATGGTTTATTATCAAAATGGTAAATGCCTCCCTTCAGCACCTCCTTTCCTTCAACAGAATCAAACCGAACAATTATGACTCTATTTGTTAGCATCGCCACGTTGTTCAAACCGTACTTCTCCCAAATTCTCTGAATATACCCATTAATTACCATTAACAGAGGGTGTGAACCCAATACATAGCATACCATAGCTGATTTCCGATTCAATATCTTCCAAATCAATCCCTATTATTGAAGTCTCACCATGTTTCTCTGGAGCAACATAGTCCAACTTAAATCCAGCATTAGATAGCTTAGATATATCAATAGTGTCCCACACAAATTTTTCCTTAGGCCTCTACATCTGTACCTCTTCTACTTCCTCTGCCCATGCTTTCATACCACTCCCAGAGGGAGATAGTTGTCTCGAAGGTTGTAGAGGAGCAATTTCTTCCCAATGTTTTTGTGTTATCTCACGCTTTGCCTTCTTAGCTTCCTTAGCTTTTTGCACAGCTAACTCTATTAGTTTCTCTATCTATGTATTTTTAGCTCTTGTTACATTAGATTTAGATCCAATCTAAATTTCTTCATGTATTTCAAGTTGTTGTGCCTTTTTCCCCCTCACCTGATGACCCTGTGTTGCTGCTTCCTACGCCATTAATGCCTTCTGCGATAGAGCACGAGCTCTCTTCCCCATGGCCAGCGTACATTAATAACCTAAGTCGAGAGAGAAGGAACCATCACGAAAGGTTAGCACGTAATAATATGTTGTAATGACTGAACTTTGAGGAATACGCTAAATGATTAATGAATTGATATATCACCATAACTGTTTCTGAACACATCACTATCTGATTCTCAACATTTGACTTGGTTTTTCATCTTATCATCTTACCTTTAGGTCTAAAGTTGATTCCTGAAGCTATGGATCTATTCCATCATCTCTAAATTAGTCTATATTTGATTTACTTACTCGAAATAAACTAATCTTATGGCTACTGAACTCTCCATGCGCATGTACTAAGATTCCTTCTAAGTTTTCTTTCGTTGATGCTTCTCCTAACTTCTTTCGACTTCTATAAAAGACTTTTTATAATTGTTATCCACATTGACTTATAAAGCCGCTTAATATAATTGTCGGACTTGTCCTTCTTAGCCCATTATTACCTTCCTTCCAAGTTCATATCTACCTAATTAGAGGAAACTTGAACTATATTTAAGAGGTTCATAATCAACTATATATGTTCTCTCTGACAAAAAATATTAAGGGAAATAAATAATGCTTGCATCAGCCAACACAACATTAATAACTCAAATATACTATCTAGGCACACATAGAAAATAATAAAATTAATTGAAACCTCGTCTGACTACATACAATCTCGGGTACACCTCTTGATGCTCTTGATAATATAATGACTTAGCCACACTTTATTTATCTCATCTAAGGGTCATAATACCACACTAGTATCACATATTTATCGAAAAGTAGCACCTTGATTCCTCACCTAGTACATGTCAAACCTACTAGATCAAATCTCAAAACTAACATCATCAACCTCATATTGCCAACCTTTTTATCACGATAATCATCTCAAATTCAAGCTTACTGTCTAGTATTGAACACAAATCAATATAATTGCTCGCATACTATACTAACTTAGAACTACTAGATAAAATTAAAAAAAATCGCCCACTAAGACCTCATGACAAGAAGTCAATCTTTATTTTCAGTTTAACAATTTACAAATTACCCTTTCACTATACATTATTGTCGAATTAGCTCTATAACTCTTTGAATAACACGAGGCTCTCCCTTCAAAATTATATGTCTATCGTAGATCTCTCACCTCATGAATACTCCTACTCTTCTATTAAAACCTATACTTGGTCGTTACAAACACATTATTACATTGACATAAACTCCTTTCTTATTAAAGTATACTCAAATTCATCAAAACTAGTAGCTCTTACTCTAGCTTCTATCATGAAATCTACACAAACTCTTCACTTCTTAGTCTACCCATAAAGAAAAAAAACTCATCATTAATGACTTACTAGGTACATGGCTACAACTTTCATTCTCTACTCAATAGCTATCTGCATTTCTAAGGTTACCACAATCGTAAGTGCATACTTCTAAATCAAGTCACTTCTACTACCATTCACTCATACTATTGCAACTCATACTATGTTTTGGGTGAGAAAAACTATCCAAGCATTGTAAAACATACTCTCCTCTTAAAGGTATCACCTAAAACAAGCTATAAGATAAGAGAGTCTAGGAGAACATCTCACTTTTAGTTCGAACGCATGATTCATATGAATAAGAGTGCATTCTTTCGAATGTAAACACTTAAGCCCACTCACAGGCTTCTCTCAGGCCCCTCTATAGTCTCAGGATTTTCTAAAGATATTTACTGAGAGTAACTCATCGAAAAGGATTTGGGATTTGATATTTCAACCACCTTTAGTATGATGGGTAGTCGAATAGATTTTGAGAAACGCACGAGTATGAATAAGTTTCTTAAGACACAGTTCTATTGCAAGATTTCTAGTATGAAAGAACGAAAAGTTTTCTTAAATGTCTGTAGTCCCTCATTTATATAAGTGGGGCCCTCACATCCATAAATAAGATTCTACTGATACAGTTTCATAGACACCCTAGGACACTTAAACTCTCTGCTCTGATACCAAATTTTTCACGATCCGAGCCTACAACCTGGATGTGGCCGGCACTCGAGAACCATTGTTGGTCCCCAAACGAACCCTCATCCTGACTGACTACAAGCGGAAGACTAACTCGAGCATATATAAACATCAAAATAAAAGAAATTCTAGATCAACAGTGTATTAAATCTCAAACTCTCTGCATATACTGAGTAGTAAACATAAGTTTTAAAGAAATCCTCTAAAACTGAAAAGACTCTCCAAAACTATCTATCTATGAAGCCTCTACTGTACTAGATGAGAGTTGGGACAAGACCCACGACTTTTCAAGACACTACTAATAAATCATAAAACTAGAGTCCTCCGGAAGCAAGGAAGTCTCACTCAAAAGTTGATGAGCGGATGAACTGATCTCAACAAGTTTTGTAGAGGATCCTAAGAACATGTATCTGCCTCATTAAGAGATCTAGGTTGAATGTCATCAGTACATTGAATGTACGAGTATGTAACATAGTTGAATAACAAATAACTAAATGAAAGGACTGCAATAGATATTGATCTATACTCAAATGAATGTAAGAAAATAAAGCAGTGAAACCATTAGGACTTTTCAAAATATTTAATCATCTCTAATCTCAACATATTAAGTTATATAATAAAAATATACTTTTAACTCTATTTTGGGATATTCTCTAACCGACAACCATCACTATGAGCTACGTGATAATACAACGTCTCGCCCACACTTCCAAAACTGTCATATATCATGCTGGGATATAGGACACCTCAACTAAGTGGATCCACTAAGCAATAAGGATTCTTCTAATAAGTATGGTCCTTTACCCATATTGGCAAGACATGGTTTATGAGGATTTTGAATTGTCTGAACTAATCCCCATATCGGTGATCAATACTACTCCCAATAAAATATATGTTTATCTTCAAATGTATAAAACATATTCTTTCTCTAATTTGAAATAATCACTCAAACTATCCTCTTAAAAGAGGTAACTGCTCTGAAATAGCTCTGAACTCATAAACTCATTTAGAAATTAAATTATCTATTTTCTCAAAATCATATTTTCTTTCTTGATGTAAAAATGAAACATTTGACAAATACTTAGTTCCCTTATACTCTTTCTCAAACTCCTCTTTACTTCTTCAAAAACTCAGTTTAAAACACAAATGTTAGCTTGAAAAGATTCTGAAAATTTATAACTCAAAATAGGGTTCATGATGAAATACTAACATGAACAACTCAACTCAAGGATCTCAATAACAATATACAAAAACTCAATACTTAATACTCAATACTCAAGAACTCAGAACTCAACAATACTACACATCTCAGAATACTCAATTAATAGGGTTCATGGTGAAATATAAACATGAACGAATCAACTCAAGAATATCAATGCATAACATGTAGCAACTCAACCATTCAGAATAGAACTCAAAACTCAACAACAAACTCATCTCAAGAATTCTCAAATCTAAGGATAGAACCCTAGATTTACGGTTTTACTGATTGAGAAGTATATGTAGGGCGTGAGGACGAACTAATCCAACACTATGATAGTGTTACATAACTGAAAAAACAAGGTTCTTGAATAATCTTGAAGAAGAACTTGATTAGGAGCCTTGAAACACTAGCTTGAAGGAGAACAATTAATAAAACCTTTCTTGAGATTTACCTTGAAGAAGAATCTTGAAAAAGATTGGATGAATCTTGAAAAAGATTGGATGAATCTTGAACGCAAGTCCTATGCTTTGATTTTTCCTTAGGCTTTTACCTTAGGATTTTAGAGAGAAGAGAATGTTGGATTAAGAGATGAAAATTGGATTGGTTTGAGCCTTTAATTAGTAAAGAAATCCGTTAAGAGTTTTCTTAGAGGTAAAAAAACAAAAACGACCCTTTTTAATATTTTCTCACCGGCTAATTGTCACTGCACTATATCAGGTTACTAAACTGGTCATAACTTTCTATTCGAAACATAGATTGACGCAAAAATGATGTAGTTGGAAAGATAATGAAAATATCTTGAATTTAATAGGTTATGGGTCGCTTAACTCTTTATATTCTAAGAGATATGATCGTTTGAAGTTGACCCAAGTAGAATCTTACATCAAAACTTAATCGGTATGAAAATTTTTAACTCAACTTTCTGTTAGGGGATTATAGTAACCTTAATTCATATCCAACTTCATTCTCACACTAAAGAATTGACCTTAACACCTAAGTACAATTAAGAGTCCCTTGGTAGAATCTATTCACAAATGAAGAATGGTTCGAGTTTTAACTTAGATATTTTTGGGATATTACACATGTGTTGATTTAATGTACTGGGTATTGTGCTATGCTCTGTTTTGATGCTACTCATACATGAATTTGGTCTAATTATCATGAGGTTAATTTATGGGATAAGGTGTCACACCCCGAGCCTACACCCTAGGCGTGGCCGACACTCGAGATCTATTGCTGGCCCCAAGCAAACCCTTGGTTAGATCAACTCTTAGCGGAAGACTTACTCATAATAATTATGAACTCAAAAGCCCAACCTTACTCAATGTCTCAAAAGAAAACTAAGAATATTTAGAAATAAATATTCAAACTAGCCTCAAGGGTAACTCAAGTCTAGAACATAACCATTGAAATGAACAAGACTCATGAACTAACGTGTATCTATCTATGAAGCCTCTACTAACTAAGATGGACATTGGGACAAGACCCACGACATCCAAATAACAAAATGAAATAACTGAAAGTAAACAAGCAATCCTCTGAAAGCAAGGAGGCTCACCAACAATTCTGAAGCTCAACTGGATCAACGAAGCGTTGATGTTGATCCTCATTACCTGTATCTGCATCATAAAAGATGCAGGCCAAATGCGTCAGTACATGGAATGTACGGGCATGTGAGGGGAAATATAAACATCCCATAAGCTTGAACTGGAACTGAAGAAACACTCACCTCGTCTCAACTCAACTCAACCTCATTTCAATATAAAGGAATAGAAATAATACAGTATAAAGAAAATCATTTAAAACAGTAGATAACAACTCAATGTATTAGAAAATACAATATAAACTTTGTTTGTATGCAAAAATACAAAGTAAACTCTGTTTGGGAGATTCTCTAACCGACAACCATCACTATGACATCGTCTAGCCCACGATACCAGAATTGTCCTATAATTTGCCGGGGTATAGAACTCTTTAAATAAGTGGATCCACTAGTCTATGCTAAAAAGCAATAAAGGAATTATCTAAAAAGTATGACCCTTTTCTATCCACGTTTGCTACATGGTTTATGGGGGTTGTGAGTTGTTAGAACTCTCCCCCATATCGGTGCTCAATACTATTCCCAAAATATAACTTAGCTCATTATGTTTTAAAGAAAACATTTCCTCCTCCTCAACTTTGAGATTATTACTCAAAATGTTATCTCTTAAAAGAGATAGTACTGAAAATTGTTCATCAACTCTTTGGAAATCAGTGTTTCATCTCATCTTAAATGTAAAAACATTTTCTCTTGGGAATACTTAGTTCCCATATATCATTTTAAATAAAATGAGCTTAGCTCTACTCTTCCTCAACTCAGTGCTCAAGTCATTTAAAACAAGTTTTAAAACAATTTGTAAAAGACTTCTTAAAATGACTCGAAGAACTCTCAAGACTTGACTCTTAACTCTTCCCTTGAATTTGAATTATGGATTCAAGGTTTGTGATTCATGTTATGAATGATTTCTAGATGTTTAGAAGTATTTTAGAGTAGTTAGAATCGATAGGGAGCAAAGAAACCCTTTTAAAGAACTTAGATAGCTTAAACGACAGAGAGCGATGGGGGCAGGCGACCCTGGCGCACTTAGTGGCGCATGGCGCCAACCCTTGAACTACAAAACCTCTTCTCTTGGTGCACTTCTGGCGCTGTTCGCCAGCCCCTTGCCCAGAAAACCCGACGAACTTTGTTCTTCATTTTCTGACCCTAATTCGGCTAAATCGAATGGTTTCTTCCCCAATCATTTATAATCGAATACTCCACATATGTACACAATAATCTACTCAAAACAGTCTTTAAATCACTAACTTCTAACTCAAGAACTCAACAATCAATATTACGAATTAAACTTTAAGAAGTCTGACTATCTCTTTAATATATAACTTAGCATAGTCCTCTGCTGAAATGGTAGTCTTTACCGGTAAGAAATGTGCTGATTTAGTCATTCGATCTAAAATCACTCAAATCGAATCATGCTACCTGCGAGACCGTGGTAAGGCAGTAATGAAATCCATATGGCTCATCTTCCACTTCTATTCCGGAAGATCTATATTCTAAGACATACCACCGGGCCTCTGGTGCTCTACCTTGACTTGTTGGCAATTCGGGCACTTAGCAACGAACTCTGCAATGCCCCTCTTCATACTACTCCACCAATAGACTTTTCTCAAGTCACAATACATCTTTGTGGAACCAGGATCGATAGAATATCTGGAGCTATGAGCTTCCTCAATGATCCTCTCTTGAAGTTCATCCACCTTTGGTACACACAATCTACCTTGGTACCTCAATACACCATCTCCCCCTTGTTCAAAAGCCATCGCTTTTTGCTTATGAACATTTGCCTTTAATTCAAGAAAAATAGGATCTTGGTTTTTTGCAAAATAGGATCTTGGTTTTGTTTCTCTTTCACTTCAGGCAATAATGATGATTCAGCCCCATTCATCACCACTACTCCTCCTTCATTGGAATCCATTAACAGGACTCTCAATCGTGCAAATGTGTACACATCTTCGGCTAACTCTTTCTTGTTTTCCTCAACATGGGTGGTACTACCCATAGACAATCTGCTCAAAGCATCAGCAACAATATTAGCCTTACCTGGGTGATAGAGATTACTTATATCATAATCCTTGAGTAACTCTAACCACCTCCTCTGTCTGAGATTAAGCTCTTTCTGACTGAATACATACTAAAGACTCTTATGGTCGGTGAACGCATCTAGATGAACACCATCAAGATAGTGACTCCATATCTCAAAGTGAATACTACAACATCCAACTCTAGATCATGGGTTGGGTAATTCCTCTCGTGAATCTTAAGTTGTCTGGAGTCATAAGCTATAACCTTGCCATTCTCAATCAATACACAATCCAATCCAACTATGGACGTATCACAATATACCACAAAGCCATGCGTACCCTCTGGTAAGGTCAACACTGGGGCAGTAGTCAACCTAGTTTTCAATTCCTAAAAGATTTTCTCACAAGCTTCAGACGATTGAAACTTAACTATTTTCTGAGTCAAGTTAGTCAACGGGTATGAAATAGATGAAAAACCCTCGCCAAACCTCCTATAATAGCCCACCAATGCAAAGAAACTCCTAATATCTGTTGGAGATGTGGGTCTAGGACAGTTCTGCACTACCTCAATTTTCTGAGTGTTAACTCGAATCCCATCACCAGAAATAATGTGACCTAAGAATGCCACAGACTGAAGCCAAAATTCACACTTAGAGAATTTAGCAAACAACTCTCTATCCTTGAGAGTTTGAAGAACTACTCTAAGATGACTAGCATGATCTTCCTCATTCCTCGAATAGATTAGAATGTCATCAATGAAAAATATAACAATCATATCAAGTTAAGGCTTAAACACTCTGTTCATAAGGTCCATAAATGCTGCAGGAGCATTATTTAGGCAAAAACTCATAATGACCATAGTGGGTCCTGCAAAGGGGTCTTAGGGATGTCACTTTCTCTTACTCTTAACTAATGATAGCCAGATCTGAAGTCTATCTTAGAAAAACAAGTGGCACCCTGAAGCCTATCGAAAAGATCATCAATCCTCGGAAGTGGATACTTATTCTTGATAGTAACCTTGTTCAACATACTGTAATCAATACACTTTCTAAGAGAACCATCTTTCCTCCTACCAAATAAGACCGGAGTGCCCCAAGGTGAGACACTTGGTCGATTGAAACCTTTCTCAAAAAGGTCTTTCAACTGCTCTTTTCACTCTTTCAACTAGCTGGAGCCATTCAATATGGCGGAATAGAGATAGGACGAGTATCAGAAATAATATCTATATTGAAGTCTATTTCTCTCTCAGAAGGGACTCTGGGAATATCATCTGGAAAGACCTATAGAAACTCACTCACAACTGGAACTGACTAAATAGGTGGTATCTCAACACTAGAGTCATTAACTCGGACTAAGTGATAGATGCACCCCTTGGAAAGTATCTTTTTCTCCTTAAGGTACGAAATAAAACGACCTTTAAACACTGCTGAACTACTCCTCCACTCAATAACTGGCTCATTAGGAAACAAGAACTTAACTACTCGAGTTCTACAATCAACTGAGGCATAACAGGCATGAAGACAGTCCATACCTAGAATAACATCAAAATCTACAATGTCTAACTCGACTAAGTCAGCCATGGTGTCCTTGTGATTGACGGAAATTGTACAACCACGATAAACTCTCTCAGCTAGAATAGAATCACCGACAGGTGTAGAAACACTGAAGGGCTCAAGAAGTTGCTTAGGAAGAATATCAAAATTCATGGCAATATAAGGAGTCACAAAAGATACACTCGCTCCTGGATCTAGCAAAGCATATACATCAAGAGAAGAGACTTTGATCATACCGGTAACACCATCTGGAGAATCTCTTGCTCTTGATGACTAATGATAGCATACAGACGGTTTGCTCCTCCGCATGTTCCTAAAGTAGCTCCTCTAGGTGCAGCTCTGTCTGGTGGAGCAACTAAAGAAGATTGGGCTCTATTGCCCCAATTACCACTACATTGCCTGTTCTTAGGGCACTCTCTCATGAAGTGACCATTTTGGCCGCACTTGAAGTAACTATTGGAGCCATCAAGATACACTCTTGAGTAGGTCCTTCAACACTTAGCACATGTAGGTGTCCCATTTCCTCCTTGTGCCACATTACCCTGAGACTGTGCATGTCTATCTCTGAAATTCTATGAATTCTGATTCTTGAACTCACATCTATTCCTTGGTGCAGGTGCACTAGCAGAGGATGGAGCAGGTTCATTTTGATTTTGTTGGAAAGATTACTGGTTCACATTACTCTTCTGTTGTCCGGACTCGTTCCCAGTTGTCTTAGCTTTCTTATTTCTGAACTCTTCTCTATCTCTCAGTTTATCTTCCTCAACCTACTGCACATGGAACATAAGTCTTGCTATGTCCATGTATCCTATCAACATAGTTGTCTTACCCTCTTTTCTTGATAGACGAGACAGCCCAGAAACAAACAAACTCATCTTGCTCCTCATATCAACAACCATCTCCGGAGCATAACGGGAAAGTTAGGTGAACTTGAGGCTACACCCATGCACACTCATAGATTCCTGCTTAAGAGTAAGGAATTCTCTAACCTTTGCCTCTCTTAGCTCACGGAGAAAGAAACACCCCAAGAAGGCACCCTCAAACATAGCCCAGCTCACAATTGGTGCACCCTCAGCTCTACTATTCTTCAATTGGTCAAACCACACTCTAGAAACACCCTTCAGTTGGTATGCAGCTAGTTCCACTCGCTCAACATAAGGAACATGCATCACCTCAAACACTTTCTGTAATTCCTCCACAAAGTTTTCCGGATCCTCAGTGACAGTTGAACCGATGAAATCTAGAGGATTCATCCTTAAGAACTCATGGATCTTTGATAAATCAGCCACATCCTGTCGATTCCCTCTCTGTTGTCCAGCTTGGTTGGTCACCACTTGGCTCAACATCCAGATAGCATCTCGCAACTCAGCATTAGTGACATCACATTGGGGTTGCACTTCCGATGCATTAGGTACCCCTTGATCCTCAATAATCCTTCTAGCAGGACGACCTCAGATAGCTCTTCGTGGAGGCATGATCTAAGAGATATGCGCAAGCATGGATTAGAAAGAAACTTTTATAGAGATGAACTATATCGCACGAAATGAGTATGAAAGAAGTGAGATAGTTCCTAAATGTTACAGCCTCCTAATTATAGATGTGGTGCGCTTCACACCGATAACTAGCACTCTACAAACACGGCTTCATAGACAACCTAGGACTCTTGAACTCTGTGCTCTGATACCTAGTTTGTCACGCCCCGAGCCTACACCCTGGGCATCGCCGGCACTCTAGAACCATTACTGGCCCCAAGAAAACACTTGGTCTGGCTTAACTCTTAGCGGAAGACTTACTCATAATTAGTATGATCTAAGAAGCACAACTTTACTCAATGTCTCAAAAGGAAACTCAGAATATCTAGAAATAAACATTCAAACTTGCCTTAAGGGCAACTAAAGTCTAGAACATAACAACGGAAATGAACAAGACTCGTGAACAAACATATATCTATATATGAAGCCTCTACTAACTGAGATGGACGTCGGGATAAGACCCACAACATCCAAATAACAAAATGAAATGACTAAAAGTAAACAATGGATCCTCTGAAAGCAAGGAGGCTCACCAAAGACTCTGAAGCTCAATTGGATAAATGAAGCGCTGGATGTTGATCCTGGTTACTTGTATCTACATCATAAAAGATGCAGGCTAAATGGCATCAGTAATGGAATGTACGAGCATGTAAGGGGAAATCTAAACATGACATAAGCTAGAATTGGAACTGAAGAAACACTTGCCTCGTCTCAACTCAACTCAACCTCATTTCAATATAAAGATATAGAAATTGTGTAGTACAAAGAAAAGCTTTTAAAACATTAGATAACAACTCAATGTATTAGAAAATATAATATAAACTCCATTTTTAATGGAAAAATTCAAAGTAAACTTTATTTGAGAGATTGTCTAACCGACAACCATCACTATGAGCTATGTTATGATACAACGTCTAGCCCACACTGCCAGAACTGTCATGTCCTTTGACAGGGTATAGAACTCCTTAACTAAGTGGATCAACTTGTTTATGCTAAAAAACAATAAAGGAATCATCTAAAAAGTATGACCATTTTCTACCCAGATTTGCTACTTGGTTTATGGGGGGCTGTGAGTTTTTAGAACTCTCCCCCATATCGGTGCTCAATACTACTCCCAAAATATAACTTATCTCATTATGTTTTAAAGAAAACATTTCCTCTTCCTCAACTTTGAGATTATTACACAAAATATTTCTTTTAAAAGAGATAGTACTGAATACTGCTCATGAACTCTTTAGAAATCAGTGTTTCCTCTCATCATATATGTAAAAACATTTGCTCTTGCGAATACTTAGTTCTCATATATCATTTAAAAAAAAATAAACTCAGCTCTACTCTTCCTCAACTTAGTGCTCAAGTCATTTAAAACAATTTGTAAAAGACTTCTTAAAATGACACGAAGAACTCTCAAGACTTGACTCTTAACTCTTCCCTTGAATTTGAATTATGGATTTAAGGTTTGTGATTCATGTTATGAATGATTTCTAGATGTTTAGAAGTATTTTATAGTAGTTAGAATTTATAGGGAGCGAAGGAATCCTTTTAAAAAACTCAGACAGCTTAAACGACGGAGAACGGTGGGCGTCAACCCTTGAACTACAAAACCTCTTCTCTGGTGCACTGTTGGCGTGGTGCGCCAGCCCTCTGTCCAGAAAACCTGACTAATTTTGTTCTTAGTTATCTGACCCTAATTCGCCTAAAATCAAATGATTTCTTCCCCAATAACTTATAATCGAATACTCAACATATGTACACGATAATCTACTCAAAACAACCCTCAAATCACTAACTTCTAACTCAAGAACTCATCAAAGCCTCAACAATCAAGATTACAAATGAAACTTCAAGAAAACTCATCAAGAACTCAAATCCTTCACTTCAAGAATGAAATTGCGCTAAAAATAACATGATTGGTGTGTGGGTGAACGAACCCAACCCTATGAGAACTCACATACCTCTTAGGGATTAAACCCTTGGCGAAACAACCTTGGATTCGCAAGAAAACTCGATGAATGCCTTGACTCTTCTCCTTTCTCCTCTCAAAACCCTAAGCATAAATTGATTTGGGAAAATGGAACCAAATTAGTTTAGACCCCTAATTATTTACTAAAAATGCTTAAATCTGAAAGGGTAAGGAAAAGACCAAAATACCCCTCATATTTTTGGGTAACTTTCCTTATTTATACAGCCTAACTTCAGACAGGCATATCTCCCTCATATGAGCTCGAAAATTAGCAAAATTAGTGGCGTTGGAAAGAGGATTCCAAGACCTTTCACTTTATATCTTATGGGCCACCTAACTCATCCCGTACTGAAATTTATTGTTGTTTGAAGTTGACCCAAAACTCATAACACATGTATAACTTGCAAAATTTCAGATTTACTATTTCCAATTTAGTTCTTTCTATTTATAGCTCTTTCAATCACCGAGGAGTTACATAAGGTTGCAAACTTAATTGCTAATTCTAATCTCTCTTTGATGCTTGAAAGAGATTGATTGGAGTAGGTACTAGTTTGATACTAGCAATTTAGGTTTTGATATCTGTAACTTGCTTGAAAATAGAGGTTATAGGTTGGATCCATTTTCCCTGTTCTTGAACGAGAGAATAGATTAAGATATTGTGTTGTTTTGGTTGTCATTTAGATGAGATCAAAATGAGATTTTATGTATAGATGCTTTGAGATCGAAAGATGTTAGCGTAAATGAAAGTGACTTAGCCTATTCATGAATGTTCATCACTATAGAACATCACAATTACCCCCAATTGACATCAACTTCCAATCCCTGCACCCCTATATTACTTGTTAACTCTTGAATTCCTCAACATTTTAGTTTATTTGCGATGATGATAACCAAAGCATTATATTCAATTGGTGGAAGTATCAACCCATTTTTTCTTACTATTGCAAATGAGCGATCTTAAAATCTAAATCTCTTAATCGGAATTCTCCACGATATACAATTCTTTATAGGATTCGACCTCGACTCTTAGTTGTATATTTTATCTACTACGACCGGTGTCCCTTTTAATTGGTCTTAAGGAACACATTTGAGCATTATCAGCTAGCCACTTTTAAGTTCTTTATGGTGTTACAATTTTAGCTTTATTTTTTTTACATCTTAATCAATCAACTAAGTTAAATAGATAGGGTGGGGAATAAGTAATTTTCAGTTCAGTAATTGGAAATATAGCTAGCCAGTGTTATAATAAAAGTTTCAACTTACAAAATAGCCACTTTAAAGTGAAGGGTTAACCACTTTTAACTAAAATCTTTTAAGATCTTTTCAAGTGATACAATTTATAGTAAAATAGCATGGGCTAACCACTCTTAACTATTTCAAGTGATACAATTTATACTTTTAGCCTATATTTATTGCAACTTAATCAACCAACTATTGTAGTAAATTAACCAGAGCTAGCCACTTTTACGTTCGTTAAGGTTATTAATTTTTAGCCTTATATTTACGACATCTTAACAATCAACTAAGTTAAATATATAGGGTGGGTCCTAACAACTTTTCAGCTCGGTAATTGAAAATATAGCTAGCCACTGTTTTAATAAAAGTTTCAATTTCCAAAAATCGCGACTTCTAGGTGCAGGGCTAAAAAATATTAGGTAGACATTGAGATGCCATACATCACTAAAAAAATCTTTATACTGTCAAAAGAGATAGGAGTAAGGTGTGTCGTACACATTGTCTCTGCGGGATTTGTCACAACCCAGGAGTACACCCTAGATGTAACATGGCGTATAGAACCCCGAAGGACTCCATACAAGCCACTTAGCTCTCATAACATAAGAAATAGAACAATAAGAGTAAAATAGTCCAAGTCCAAAATATTGATAAAAGAAAAGCGGAAGTCTAAACACTTTGTCTCATCATAGCCATCTAATACAATAGAATAAAATTGGGCCTAGCCTATACATCATGTCCCAAAGCAAAATACATGAAATAAACTAAAAACAATAAACTCCGTCCTCGAAGCATGAGGACTCACCAAAACTCGAGAAATCACAAAATTAACTACTAGCCACGATACTCAGAAACATGTATGTCGGACCATACATTTGGGTAAAATGTAGGCAAGAGTATGCGTTAGTATAAAACAATGTACCAAGTATGATAGCTATGCATAAAACATTTAAAACATGCTAAAAGGACATTTCATTTCATGACATGCAATTGACCAAGCTAAACATGATATAAAAGAGTTAGAAAACATAAGTTATAAAACCAAGGTCATTGAAAGCTAACATCATCTTTAAAACCTTCAAACTCATATGAGATACTTCTTGAAGTAACCTTAGTTTATTATTACTGGTGGGGAATTAACCTTAACCGACATGAGACCATGTCATTTATAACATGATCGCCCGGTGTTTCCCACACCGAAAAGGATTGTCCTACTTGCCAAGGTTGAAGCATGAACATCTAGCTGAAGTGGATCCACTAGCTAATCAACCTATGGGGGCAAACAGTTATGGGATAAGGAGATGGCTACTAGAAACCCAGATTCTACTGACGTGAGAGCCTCCATCTCATGAGATTACTTTAGAAACCCAAACTCTACTGACGTGAGAGCTTCCGTCTCATATTCAATATCCACTCGGTGCTAAGCATAAATCCCACAGAATAGTCATTTCTTACTTGAATTCATTAATTATGGAAAGGTGCCCTTGGAAAACCACACAAAGCTAGTTCACTAGGATAGCTCCTTAGACCATGCGTGAGAAAACCTTTCACCGTCCATGATCTTTTCGTAATAGCTTTTAATCTTTGATTCAATTAGGTGAGAAATCCTTTTAACCTAATAATCCTTTCTATGTGAGAAGACCTTTCACATCATGCTAGTTATGTGTTTATGAGAATGTCCTTTCAACAACACAAAAACAGCATCATCATTGGCACTTTACTCTCAAAGCACCCTTAAAATATTTGCATAGATTTCAAAAGAAAATGCATAAGTCCATAATTTACCTCTTTAGGTCAAAACACACTTTCAATCATAAACTCTTAGAAAACATGGGTTATATATGAATTTCATCATAAATACATGTAAAGCTTGAAATACATGCTTAATTTCATAAAACTTTTCCTTGAAGATCAAAATCCCACATCATATGATTCATAATCACTTGAAAACTAGGGGATTACATGGGTTCATGGGGGTAATCATCATAAAATCATTGTAATTCATCAATTCATACATAAGAGATCATAATTCAATCATTTAAATCAATAATTTAGAGAATCCATGATAATTGAAGAAAGCCCTAACTCAATTGGGGAATTCTAATGTTTGAAATTGAGAAATTTGGGACTTCCATGGATGAAAACTATCATACCTCAAAGCCCAAAGCTTAACTTCTATGGAGGAATTGAGGGTTGACCTTGATCCTAGCTTGAATCCTTTCTTCTTCTTCTTCAAGTTTTTAGAGAGAGAAATATTTTGGAGAGGAAGATCTTTGAATTTCTTTTGGGTTTTGGAAATACTGACTTGAATGGGTGAGTTTTGGGGTTAAAATGACTTATATAGGGGTCCTAGGATTGGGTAAAACGACATAGCATTGTCACGCCTCAAGCCTGGGTGAGACGGATCGGCACTCGGTGCCTCAACTTGATACCTCACATGACCGAGCGGATCACTAAACTGAACATACCTATAAGGGACAGAAGCAAATGATATTAAGTAATTCATTGATCATCAACTAGAATGCGAAGCTATTCTTTTATACATATAAAAGTCATTAGAGCATATGCTATCTTAGTGGACCCATAGGGCAGTATAGAAGACATAACTCTAATTATATGAACCTGATTTGGACATAGTCTACGAAGCCCCGAACAGAAGACATGATCCACAAATATGTCGAGATAAGGCCCCGACGTACCTTGAGCCATCTATGTAAATCATATGAAAAAGATAAGGCCCTTAGTGGAATCGGGTATCACTACTCTAGATAAAAATCTGCAAGGGGTTCCCACCAAGAAACTTTCCATCTAAAATGTGTGTTCCTGCAGTGTAAGTGCACCGCCCCCGACCTATGGACGTGATTAGATATGAAATTTTTACTCGTATGTAAGACAAATTGAAAACATCATAGTTACTGAAAATCATATAAGACAACACAACATATTAGGGAAACAATACTTGGAAACTGCAAACATACTATAGATCTATTGCAAAAACTTAGGATCATTTAAGTAGAAGTACCTCTTCTTGCCCAAGAAGATAACACACATACATGTATCAAAACCATATGAATCGACATAAAATGAGACATGATTAAATTACCTTTTTCTTTTAAAGAAAATATCTCTTTTTCATCATGATACTTTATTATAAAATACGTATCACTTAAGCAAGTAAGCAATGAGGGGATAATAGCAGAAGAACAGATAAGCCACATGGAGTTTATAATATACAAGTGGAGGAGAACAAAATGGGATTTAACATAAGGACAAGTGAGTTATGAAGACATGTAGCATTTGATCAAGTTATTTATATAAGAAATGTAGCCACATAAGCAAGTGGATTATAAGACAACCATATAAGCAAGTGAATTGGAGACTTGTAGTTATATAAGCAAGTGGCCTAGGAGACACACACGTAAGAAAGTGAGCTGTAAGAATGTAATTAAAAACAATTGAGCCATCAAGGGCATATAACACATTAACAAGAAGACAATGGCACGTGAGTTATGAGATTATGCGACACTCGAACAGATAACTATGACAATAGGTTACATATAAAAAGGTGAATTATGAGAACAGATGACATGTCAAAGTAACTATGTGAACACGTGACACGTGAACAAGTGAACTATTAAAATGGATTAACATGTGAACAAGTCAACTATTAGAACATATAAACACATCAGCAACCGGGGCATCTGGAAACTAGGAACAACCTATAGGATCACAGTGCCATGTTTTACCATTCTCAACACGTTTATCAATTTTCTGTGGATCTGACTATTAGCACTTAGGCACATGATATATTACTATACTTGGATAACTATACATTACATTCTTTTCATACTCTTTGTTGCTTTATAATCTTTGTAAGGCATGTAATACAAGTGACCAAATGATCGATGGTAGAAGAGGATAACCCATCCTAGGCATTTAAGCCCTGGGATGTTGTCTTCATAAATATACAAATCGGGGTCGGTCCATGCTAGGCTTTTTCCCCTGGGCTGCCACCCATAATTATATAGATTGAGATCGGCCCATGCTAGGTATTTTAATTGGTGAGTTTCCACCCATAATTATATAGATTGAGATCGGCCCATGCTAGGTATTTCAACCCCTGAGCTGCCACCCATAATTATATAGATTCACTTTACATTGTATATTTGATCTTTGAGATTGTTCTTTTGGTGGTCATAATAATTTGAGCTTTAGGACTATATACTAGTGATGTAGACATGTGAAAAAAATACTTGAGGCAGCAAAAATGATATTGGAAGCAAAATGTAACTTCGATGTAATACTTAGGAACTTATGACGCAATGAGTTTCATTAGGTACAAAGAATATATACAAACAATCTATGAAGATTTTTTTTTGAAAGTCGGGACATTAGGACATGCTGCATGGTTCATTTAAAACACGTTTCAACTTTTCAAATGGGGGCATACATGCATTTCAAATAAAAGCGTGAAACTACTCTTATTGAGAGGTAAGGACTATATAAGATGTTACGATAGCTTAACACTTAGTAGTCTATGTCAAATGAAAGGGTGCATAAATATGTGAACTAATGATGCACATGGACACATCTGAAATAAGAGATAAGTGTACATTCCATGTAAGGACTTATAAATTGTATAATGGACAGAATATATCCGGCCTATGAAAACTCATGACATGTGTAATGTAGGATCTTACTTACTCAATGAATCCTTATTTGATTTAGACGTTAACTCATGAAACTTACTGTTTAAAGTACTTTTATCATACTCGTACTTGAAAGTATTACAAGATCGATATAGGATAATGAACACATTATGTAGTAGTTTGACACATTTGTGAAATCATGACAGTAGAAGGATATTAGATAAATTAGAGATTATACACCATCACAACATTTCTTTAACCACAAGGATTACTTAGAAAGCTTTCTTTGTGGGTATCCAAAATATAGGACTTCATGCCAAAGAATATTAAATTGAATAGCCTTACATACCTTGTCTGCCGAACAGTACTATGTAGTACCATGATTCAGACTTTCCTTTAAGGTGTTAATCTACAATAATGGCAAGTAATAGAGCTAATATTAGCAGCTAACCAACAAGCTTGGATCACTTCAACTTACCATAATAATAGGTAGACAACATGCTCGTAACCCTGTACTATTGGGTGTTCCTTTCACACATTTCCCTTCTGAACTTTTTACACAACTTACGACTTTCTCATGAGGTCTCCTAGCACTGGCCGAGCTTCAAAACACCCAGACAAATAAATAGACACATAATGGGTAGCAAGCCTGCACAACCCTCAATTTAAATGGTACATCACTACACCATTCGTTTCTTCCCTGAAAACACTTCACACCACTTTATATTAAGGCCAGCCAACACTATAAATTATAATATACAATATACAGATCAATTACATCACAATAGAGTCAATAGGTCAAGAAATAGACCAGAACGATATTATGTCAAACACCTAGTGGGAATAAAGCTCCACAATTTTCAAAAATGATGTTTCAACACCCAACTATCCCATACTTTCAAAACAACACTTTTACTACCATACATAGGTATAAAACAGTGCCCATCACCACCAAACGAATCCAATTATCCACCCAATACTACTCCAAGATTCACCATATTAGGCAGCTCCAAACCTTTTATTATAATCACTAAATATTAGACTCATGAATTCCGGTTATAGTCCCATAATTTCATGAAAATAAACTAGATAAATCTCACCCAATATGATATATATATATATTGAGATGAAATGGGGAAGCAAGATTACCTAAATTTATGCAAATTTAGACCTTGACTTCAGTCCTTCAAGGGCTTGAATTAACCTTCAAACTTGGCTTTGAAAGAGGATTTCTTCAAGAATCCTAGATATAATTTGAGGCAGATGCTTGAACTTGAGAAGTGAAGAAATAAACCTTGAGAGAGATCATAGAATTTATGTATGTAAAATAATAAGAGAACATCAGCCAAGTCTTTGGCTTAAAAGAATCTCCACCGCCTCTCTTTTTCTCTTTATTTTGGGCCACAAAAATGGTTAAGTAGTTGATCCACCTACTTGGCCCTTTGAACTTTTAGCTTGTTATTAAAACCTAGTAGGTGAAGCAAGTAGGTGAAGCACATAGGTGAAGAAAGTAGGTGATTTACTTGATTCAAATTTTCAATTCTTCCCAAACCATTCAATTAACCTTATCTTAGATAATTGTATATATACTTGAACCCTTGGTCTTTAGGCTTCGATTAGGACCTCATTTTCCTAAATAATAATAGGTTTGTCGATGTGAACTTAGTCGTACAAATGATGGGGGACATGGGGTGTTACACCATCCCCCCATTTGGCTCATTCGTCCTCGAATGTGTGTTGTAGCTAATAGTTCTTAGCTTTAAAACTTTTCAAATATGTTGGCAGAGTTTCCTTTGTAAACATAACTATCTAAAACCGACAGCTAACTAGAAATACACACGTACAAGCCTCAAAGGGCATCACAATAAATGTACCATAAGTAAAGAAGCAATAACAAATAAGGCTACTCCTATTCACTTAACATATGAGAAAACCTTTAACAAGCACAACTTACCTCACTTTTGTCACTTTTAATAACATTCTCTGTAACTATACTCAACTCTTCTCCTTTAACAAGGAACATTATCATACTGCAGCACTTGACCTATGACACTCAAACACTTTTCTTATCTACTTAGTATCTAACATAATTCTCCCAATTAAAACTTACTAACACAGTACCTTTGTCATAGCTTATGTCTAACCAATCAATCATCATCTGACCTTAATTCTCCTTAGCTTTGGGGATTAGTCATATTAGAGTATATAAACCTTTTCCTTTCTAGCCCATTATCTTCATCTCATTTTCTCGTATTAACTTCATAGACTAACTCACTTGAACCTCTAAGGTCATTCTTACCTCTTTTTAAATATTTTTCTAATATTTGGTTAATAGCTTGAGGTCATAATTACCTCATTGTTTGTAACACCTACTCTAATTCACCCTCATTTCCTTCTTGAGTCTCATATCTGTAAGAGCAACTAAAACTTTCATCATCTTTCTCTCAGTAGGTGAATAAATACTTGACACTTAAGATTCTAATTCATGGCTCGCATTCTTAGCATATGCATGACCTGATCAGATAATATTCACTTACCACTCTAAGCTCAATCACACAGAGCAGAATGATTCTTCAAAACATAGCTCTACTGCACGATTTAGAACATGAATGAAACGTAACATTTCCTAAATGCCCATGTAGCCTCCCTCTTATAGATGTGGTCGACAACACACAAATAAAGAGGACTCTACTAGACGGGGCTTCATAGAATCCCTAGGATATTTAAACCTAATGCTCTGACACCAATATTTTCATGCCTCAAGCCTGGGTGAGACGGACCGGCACTCGGTGCCTTAACTTGATACCTCACATAACTGAGCAGACCACTTAACTTAACATACCTACAAGGGACAGAAGCAAATGATATTAAGTAATGCATTGATCATCAACTAGAATGCGAAGCTATTCTTTTATACATATAAAAGTCATTAGAGCATATGCTATCTTAGTGGACCCATAGGGAAGTATGGAAGACATAACTCTAACTATATGAAGCTGATATGGACATAGTCTACGAAGCCTGTAACATAAGACATGATCCATAAATATATCGAGAAAAGGCCCAGACGTAGTTAAGCCATCAATGTAAATCTGATGAAAAAGATAAGGCCCTTAGTGGAATCGGGTATCACTACTCTAGATGAAAATCTGCAAGGGGTTCCCGCCAAGAAACTTCCCATCTAAAACGTGTGTACCTGGAGTGTGAGTGCAGTGCCCCCGACATATGAACGTGATTAGATATGAAATTTGTACTCATATGTAAGGAAAATTGAAAACATGATAGTTACTGAAAATCATATAAGAGAACACAACATATTAGGGTAACAATACTTGGAAACTGCAAACACACTACAGATCTATTGAAAAAACTTATGATCATTTAATTAGAAGTACCCCTTCTTGCCCAGGAATATAACACATATACATGTATCTAAACCATATGAATCGGCATAAAATGAGACATAATTAAATTCCCTTTTTCTTTTAAAGAAAATATCTCTATTTCATTATGATACTTTATTATAACGTATGTATCACTTAAGCAAGTAAACAATGAGGGGATAATAGCAGAAAAACTGATAAGCCGCATGGAATTTATAACATACAAGTAGAGGAGAACAAAATGGGATTTAACATAAGGACAAGTGTGTTGTGAAGATATGTAGCATTTGATCAAGTGATTTATATAAGACATGTAGCCACATAAGCAAGTGGATTATAATACAGCCATATAAGCAAGTGAACTGGAGACATGTAGTTGTATAAGCAAGTGGACTAGGAGACACACACGTAAGCAAGTGAGCTGTAAGAATGTAATTAAAAATAATTGAGCCATCAAGGGCGTATAAAACATTAACAAGAAGGCAATGGCACGTGAGTTATGAGATTATGCGACACTCGAACAGATAACTATGAGAATAGGTCACATATAAAAAGGTGAATTATGAGAATAGATGACATGTCAAAGTAACTATGTGAACACATGACACGTGAACAAGTGAACTATGAGAATGGATTAACATGTGAACAAGTGAACTATTAGAACATATAAACACATCAGCAACCGGGGCATCTGGAAAATAGGAACAACCTATAGGATCACAGTGACATGTTTTACCATTCTCAACACGTTTATCAATTTTCTGTGGATCTGACTATTAGAACTTGGGCACATGATATATTAATATATTTGGATCACTATACATTACATTCTTTTCATACACTTTGTTGCTTTATAATCTTTGTAAGGCATGTAATACAAGTGACCCAATGATCAGTGGTAGAAGAGGATGACCCATGGTAGGCATTTAACCCCTGCGATGCTGTCCTCATAAAAATACTAATCGGGATCGACCCATGCTAGGATTTTGCCGTTGGGCTGCCAGTCAAAATTATATAGATTGAGATCAGCCCATGCTAGGTATTTTAACCCCTGAGGTACCACCCATAATTATATATATTGAGATCGGCCCATGCTAGGTATTTCAACCCCAGAGCTGCCACCCATAATTATATAGATTCACTTTACCTTGTATATTTTATATTTGAGATTGTTCTTTTGGTGGTCATAATCTTTTGAGCTTTAGGACTATATACCAGTGATGTAGACAAGTGAATATAATACTTGAGGCAACAAAAATGATATTGGAAGCAAAATGTAACTTCGATGTAATACTTAGGAACTTATGACTCAATGAGCTTCAATAGGTACAAAGAATATATACAAACAATCTATGAAGTTTTTTTTTGGAAAATGGGACATTAGGACATGCTGCATGGTTCATTTAAAAAATGTTTCAACTTGTCAAATTGGGGCATACATGCATTTCAAATAGAAACGTGCAGCTCCTCTTATGGAGATGTTACTATACCTTAACACTTAGTAGTCTATGTCAAATGAAAGGGTGCATAAATATGTGAACTAATGATGCACATGGACAGATCTAAAATAAGAGATAAGTGTACATTCCATGTAAGGACTTATAAATTGTATAATGGATAGAATATATCCGGCCTATGAAAACTCATAAAATGTGTAATGTAGGATCTTATTGACTCAATGACTCCTTATTTGATTTAGACGATAACTCATGAAACTTACTATTTAGAGTACTTTTATCATACTCGTACTTGAAAGTATTACAACGTCAATATAGGATAATGAACACGTTATGGAGTAGTTTGACACATTTGTGAAAAAGATAAATTTGCCAACATATCTTTAACCACATGTATTACTTAGAAATCTTGCTTTATTGGTACCCAAATTATAGGACTTCATGCCAAAGAATATTAAATTAAATAGCCTTACATACCTTGTCTCCCGTACAATACTATGTAGTACCATGATTCAGACTTTCCTTTAAGGTGTTAATCTACAATAATTGGAAGTAATAGAGCTAATATTAGCAACTAACCAACAAGCTTGGATCACTTCAACTTACCAAAATAATAGGCAGACGGCATGCTCGTAACCCCTCTACTATTGGGTGTTCCTTTCACACATTCCCTTCTCACATTTATACACAACTTATGACTTTCTCATAAATCTCCCGGCACTGCCCGAGCTTTAAAACACCCAGACAAATAAATAGACACATAATGGGTAGCAAGCCTGCACAACCCTCAACTTAAATGGTACATCACTACACCCTTTGTTTCTTTCCTGAAAACACTTCACACGACTTTCTATTAAGGCCAGCAAACACTATAAAGTATAATATAAAATATACAGATCGATTACATCACAATAGAGTCAACAGGTTAAGAAAAAGACCAGTACGATATTATGTCAAACACGTAGCGGGCGTAAAGCTCCACAATTTTCAAAAATGGCGTTTCAACACCCAACTATTCCATACTTACAAAACAGCACTTTTACTACCATACATAGGTATAAAACAGTGTCCTTCACCACCAAATGATTCCAACTATTCACCCAATACTGCTCAAAGATTCAACATATTAGGTAGCTCCAAACCTTTTATTATAATCACTAAAGCTTGGACTCATGAATTCCGGTTATAGTCCCATAATTTCATGAAAATAACCTAGATAAATCTCACCCAATCTGATATATATATTGAGATGAAATGGAGAAGCAAGATAACCTAAATTCTACAAATTTAGACCTTGACTTGCAGTCCTTCAAGGGCTTGGATTAACCTTCAAACTTGGCTTTGAAAGAGGAGGATTTCTTCAAGAATCCTAGATATAATTTGAGGCAGATGCTTGAAGTTGAGAGGTGAAGAGATAAACCTTGAGAGAGATCATAAAATTTATGTATGTAAAATAATAAGAGAACATCAGCAAGTCTGTGGCTTAAAAGAAACTCCACCGCCTCTCTTTTTCTCTTTATTTTGGGCCACAAAAATGGCTAAGTAGGTAATCCACCTACTTGGCCATTTGAGCTGGTCAAGCAGTCTAAGTAGCTAATGCATCTACTTTGATCTTTTGGCTGGTCATTAAAACTTAGTAGGTGAAGAAAGTAGGTGATTTACTTGATTCAAATTTTCAATTCTGCCCAAACCATTCATTATAACCTTATCTTAGCTAATTGTATATATACTTGAACCCTTGGTCTTTAGGCTTCGATTACGACCTCATTCTCCTAAATAATAATAGGTTTGTCGATGTGAACTTAGTCGTACAAATGATGGGGGACATGTGGTGTTACAAGCATTGCGTTAAAACAATTGGGAAAAGACCCAATAACCCCTAACTTAAAAACTACTGAATTGGCTCACTGGAAGCTCATCACGGCTCGTCATGATCTCCACGGCCCGTCAAACGGGCCGTGAAGAAATTCAGCCTGACGGTGCTTCACTATTTTGGGCATAACCTTTAGTCCGTGATGGGAATTGGGAAAACTCAGTGACGTTGGAAAGAGGCATCAGAGACCTTTAATTTGATAGGTCATGGGCCACCTAATTCATTTTTAGCTAAAAGATATGATCATTTGAAGTTGACCCTAAACTCTAAGTCTAATGAAAAGCCCTTCACGGACGACTTCACTGTCCGTGTGGGGCTTCACGGGCTGTTGTGATGCACGTGGCCCTTAACCAGTAGCTAGGTTTGCCACCCCTCTTCCCCTAAAATCCAACTCTTGTCCACAACCCCTCCCACGGCCCGTCGAAGCCTTCACGAGCCGTCTAGTGGCTCGTGGGGAGGGTCCTATTTTTGGCAGCCTTGGGGAAGCTACTGCCTCACCACCACGAGTGGCACCACGATCCGTGGTGACAACCATGAGCCATCTTGGCTCTCGTGGTAGGTGGCCAGCCTTGGTTGTCTACTGCCTAAGGTCTACGGGCCCCACTACGACTCATGGTGCCCTTCACGACTTGTGTGAACTTCATGGAGGATGCCAAGGCTAATTCCTAGGTTTGTAACCTCTCCCTTGGCCCCTTGCTTAGGCTACTAAGTTCCGAGGTGTTACGTTATCTCCCCCTTGGGAACATTCATCTTCGATTGGAATCCTAGACACCTCTTAAAGGAAACGACTCAAGACTAGCAGCCCATCATGCATGCAACTTATCTAAATGCACACAACCAAGGAGGAAACATCAACTCCAAGCTAAACATACTCAATGCATCATATGGAAGGTAGTAGATACATCTAACAACCCAATATGCATGAAATTTCAACATTTCTCATGTTCAAGGTGGAACTACCATCTCCAAGCTAAAAGTATGCTCAACACAATCTCATGGAGCCTATATGCAATTCACTATCAAAAAGCATATCTAAAGCATGTTCATCGATTCATCTCATGAAGTATAAAGGCAACTCATACTCAATGCACAACCACATGAGGAAAATCAATCATATAAACACATTTTCTTTCATAACACAAGTTTTCATGAACATGCATCACATAAGGAAATCATGGAAACAAATAAAACACATGACTCCAAAACAAAAGACAAACCAAGAAGAAACTCATTACCTCAAGCTAGAGTAGGAGTAGAAGGAAAAAGATGAGGATATCGGGACATCATATCGGCCTCGACCTCCAAAGTAGAACCCTCAACTAAATGATTCCTTCATAATACTTTCACGGAAACAACTTCCTTGTTTCTCAATTTCTTAACTTGCCGGTCTAACATCTCAACCGAAACTTCCTCATATAAAGAAATTTCATCAACTACCAAAACCTTCTATGGGAACTATGGATGTCGGATCTCCAACACTCTTTTTCAATCATAAAAACATGGAAAACCGGATAAACCGATGCCAACTCCTTAGGCAAAGATAATTCATAAGCAACCTTACTAACATGTCTCAAGATCTCTTATGGGCCTACAAAGCGGGGACTAAGCTTCCCTTTCTTACCAAACTCATTACACCCTTCATTGGTAAGATGTTTCAAGTAAGCCCAAATCATAAACATTAGGAACACACAACGACCTTGACATCTAAGCACACCATCTCCCCCTTGGGAGGAAGCCTCAACGGACTTTCTAAGCACCGTCTCTTTCAATTCTACTAAGGTCAGATCAAGACATCACCTAGCTTTCACATCTAACACAAAAGATGATCCGGTACCATCTTAAACCATAACACTACCCGAGGTTTGGTCTATTAACTTAACATATCAAGGTATTGTCTAAACACCCTATTCATAAAATTCCAACATGCCAAACAATATTACAACTAACTCACAATGACCATACCAGGTTCTAAAAGTCATTTTTGGAATTTCATCGTCTTCCACCCTCAATTGGTGATAACCTGACCTAAAGTAAATCTTAGAGAAGTAACTAGCTCCTTGTAGTTGGTCAATACTAGAATCTATTTTCCCTCACCCTAAGTAGGTGGTACATGCAACCCTTAAAAGTCATCTTCTTAGCCTTAAGACAATAAATAAACAAACTTTTTGGCATAGATTTTTCCCGTTCCACTCTCGAATAGGCTCATTCAGAGACTAAAAATTTAGCTACACGGGTTCTAGAATCAATAGAACCATAATAAGAGTGCAACCAATCAATACCCAAGATAACATCAAAATCTAACATATCAAGCTCTACCAAGTCAACAAGAGTAACTCTATGGGACAAGGAAACAAGACACTTTCTATAGACCCTCTCAGCCACAATAGAATCACCAACAGGAGTAGAGACAGAAAAAGGATCTAATAACATATCAGGGAGCACATCAAATCTCATAACCACTTAAGATGAAACAAAATAGAAGGTAGAACTGGAATCAAGTAAAGCATATACATGTAGTTGAAAAACTTTCAACGTACCAGTAACCACATCGGGAGAACTCTCTTGTCCCCCACCAGTCTGAAGTGCATATAAGTGGTTTTTCTTAGAAGCATTAGAACGCGAACCACTAGGAGGAGCTTGCTTGCCCTCTCTTCCTTTTGCCGCAAGCATTGGGCAATCCCTCATTTTGTAACCACTTTTACCACAACCATAACAACCATCGAAATCTACTAGACATTCACCAGCATGCTTTCTTCCACACCTAGTACAATCTGGCAATAAGAACCCTACTATAATTTCCTTGAGGCTTAGAGTCAGGGACCCTCTCTTGGTTGAACCTTGGAGCCTTAGAAGAACCTTTCTCATAAAACTGTTGTCGAAATCTAGAATGACCTTGTCCATCGGACCTTGCATGTGAGAAATTAGCCTCCTCAATCCTAAATCTCTTTGTCTCCCTAGACCTCTCTTTAAGTTTCTCCTCTTCAATCTGTTGGACATAATCTATAAGATGAGATCTATCCATTTCATGAACAAGCATAGCTGCATGTCACTCTTTCACTACTAAATCAGACACACCCGAAACAAACTTGCTCATCCTTGCCCTAGATTCGGCAACTATAGAAGGAGCATACTTCGACAATTGAGTAAACCTCAAAGCATATTCCTTCACACTCATATTCCCTTGTTGAAGGTTAACAAACTCAAGTAACATACCCTCGTCTCATCTCTAAAAGGAAGAACCTATCACGAAAAGCATTTTTGAACCTCTCCCACTCTATGGGACCCGCTGCTACCGACCTTGATTCTTTCCATTGGTTGAACCAAATCTCAGCAACCCTATTTAGTTGATAAGAGGTCAATTCCAGCTTTTCTACCAGAGTCACTCCCATAACTGACAAAATCTTATAAATCTCATCTATATACTCTTGAGGATCTTCCTCAACCTTAGAACCATAAAATTCCAGAGTGTTCATCCTTATGAAATCCCTCACTCTAGAAGCCGTTGTACCCATATTTGGGTTCACGAGGACTACTACCTCTCTATTGGCTTGGGCCGTCACGACTTGAGCCAACACTTGGAAAGCCGTGCGAGACTCCGCATTAGTCACATTCTCGGCCAAAGGGTCGACTGGAACTTGAGGAGCTTCTTGATCCACATTGTCTTCCTCATTCCTCCTAGCATGATCCCTTGTAGTAGTCATATTCTGAAGACCATCGGGTAAGGATCAGGAGAAAGAATTTATAGAGTTAAACTCTATGGCACGACTTAGAGAAATGAAGAAGTAAAGTTTCCTAAGAATCTAATAGCTTTTCATTTATAAATGTGGGGCACTTCACACTTATGAACAAGGCTCTACTAGACCTGCGTATGAGACATCCTAGGATCATACCTTGTGCTATGATTACCAAGTTTGTCACGACCCAGGGGTACACCGTAGATGTAACATGGCATATAGAACCCCGAAGGACTCCATACAAGCCACTTAGCTCTCATAACATAAGAAATATAACAATAAGAGTAAAATTGTCCAAGTCCAAAACATTGATAAAAGAAAAGTGAAAGTTTAAACACTTTGTCTCATCATAGCCATCTAATACAATAGAATAAAATTTGGCCTAGCCCATACATCATGTCCAAAAGAGAAATACATGAAAGAAACTGAAAACAATAAACTCCATCGTTGAAGCATGAGGACTCACCAAAACTCGGGAAATCACAAACTCAACTACTAGCCACGAGTCTCGGAGACTTGTCTGTCAGACCCTACATTTTGGTACATTGTAGGCAAAAGTATGTGTTAGTACAAAACAATGTACCAAGTATGATAGCCATGCATAAAACATTTAACACATCCTAAAAGGGACATTTTATTTCATGACATGCAATCGACCAAGCTAAACATGATATAAAAGAGTTATAAAACATAAGTCATAAAACCAAGGTCAATGAAAGATAACATCATCTTTAAAACCTTTAAACTCATATGAAATAATTCTTAAAGTAACCTTAGTTCATTATTACTTGTTGGGAATTAGCCTTAACCGACATGAGACCATGTGAGTTATAACATGATCCCCCGGTGTTTCCCTCACCGAAAAAGGTTTTCCTACTTGCCAAGGTAGAACCATTAACATCTAGCTTAAGTGGATCCACTAGCTAATCAACCTATGGGGGCACATAGTTTTGGGATACGGAGATTGCTACTAGAAACCCGAACTCTACTGACGTGAGAGCACCGGATTCTACTGACGTAGAGCTTTCATCTCATATTCAATATCCACTAGGTGCTAAGCATAAATCCCACGGAATAGTCATTTATTATTTGACTTCATTAATTATGGAAAGGTGCCCTTGGACAACCAAACCAAGCTAGTTCATTAGGATAACTCCTTAGACCATGCGTGACAAAACCTTTCACCGTCCATGATCTTTTCTTAATAGCTTTTTATTCTTGATTCAATTAGGTGAGAAAGCTTTTCAACCTAAGAATCCTTTCTATGTGAGAAAACGTTTCACATCATGCTAGTTATGTGTTTATGAGAATGTCTTTTCAACAACACAACAACAACATCATCACTGACACATTACTCTGAAAGCACCCTTAAAACATTTGTATAGATTTCATAAGAAATTGCATAAGTCCATAATTTACCTCTTGAGGTCAAAACCCACTTTCAATGATAAACTCTTAGAAAATATGGGTTAGTTATGGATTTCATCATAAATACATGTAAAGCTTGCAATACTTCCTTATTTCATAAAACTCTTCCTTGAAGATCAAAATCCCACATCATATGATTCATAACTTGAAAACATGGGGATTACATGGGTTCATGGGGTAATCATCATAAAATCATTGTAATTCATCCATTCATGCATAAGAGATCATAATTCAATCATTTAAATCAATAATTTAGCGAACCTATGATAATTGAAGAAAATCGTAACTCTATTGGCGAATTAAAATGTTTGAAATTGAGGAATTTGGGAACTCCATGGATGAAAGGAATCCATGGATGAAAAATGTCATACCTCAAAACACAAAGCTTAACTTAAATAGAGGAATTGAGGTTTGACCTTGATCCTAGTTTGAATCCTTTCTTCTTATTCAAGTTTCTAGAGAGAGAAATATTTTGGAGAGGAAGATCTTTGATTTTCTTTTGGGTTTTGGAAATAATGATTTGAATGGGTGAGTTTTGGGGTTAAAATGACTTATATAGGGGTCCTAGGCTTGGGTAAAATGACATAGCATTGAGTTAAAACAACTGGGAAAAGAACCAATAAACCCAGACTTTAAAACTACCGAATTGGCTCACTGGAAACTCACCACGGGTTGTCATGACTACCACGGCCCGTCAAACGGGACGTGAAGAAATTCAGCCCGACAGTGCTTTACTCATTCGGGCATAACTTTTTACTCCAAGATGGGAATTGGGCAAACTCGGTGGCGTTGGAAAGAGGACTCAGAGACATTTAATTTGATAGTTCATGAGCCACTTAATTCGTTTTAACTAAAATATATGATCATTCGAAGTTGACCCAAAACTCTAAGTCTAATGCAAAGCCTTTCACGGACAACTTCAGGGTCCGTGTGGGGCTACACGGGCCGTTGTGATGCCCGTGGCCCTTGACCAGTAGCTAGGTTTGCCACCCCTCTTCCCCTAAAAACCAACTCTTGTCCACGACCCCTCTCA
The DNA here is from genome assembly GCA_029582245.1 of Solanum etuberosum. Classification (NCBI taxonomy): domain Eukaryota; kingdom Viridiplantae; phylum Streptophyta; class Magnoliopsida; order Solanales; family Solanaceae; genus Solanum; species Solanum etuberosum. Next base: position 74,412 of record JAJONR010000306.1, read on the forward strand.
CTTCCCGGCAAGGCCTTCACGAGCTGTCTAGTGGCTCGTGGAGAGGGTCCTAGTTTGGGCATCTTTGGGGTAGCTGCTGCCTCACTACCACGAGTGGCACCACGATCCGTGGTGACCACCATGAGCCGTCTTGGCTCTCGTGGTAGGTGGCCAGCCTTGGTTGTCTACTGCCTAAGGTCTATGGGCACCACCACGACTCATGGTGCCCTTCACGACTCGTGTGAACTTCTTGGAGGGTGCCAAGGCTAAATCATAGGTTGTAACCTCTCCCTTGGACCCTTGCTTAGGCTACTAAGTTCTGAGGTGTTACAGGATTAGACTAAATTTGTTGTTGGTGTTGTTGTTGTTGTAGTTATTGTTGTTGTTGTTATTGTTGTTGTTGAATTGAGATACCATACATATAATAAAGTTCATTTTTCTACTATAAACTAAGAATTTTATATTTCAATACTAAGTTATTTGTATTTTAAGGTAAATGATGTGTTTCTTGTGTGTATTCGATTAACTCTATTTGTTTCTTGTGCTTATGTAATTGACTGTTTTTTAAGGATTTAGCATGTATAACTTAGGTAACACATATTTTTCGAATGCGATTTTGCAATCTTTCAGGCACACCCTAGTGTTGCTTCGGCTAATTGCATCAATCGATCGTCTATCGCCATGTGATAGTAAATATCAACTTACAATTTCCCTTTAGTTTGATCCATTTTGAATGGCTTTTATACCTTAGCTAATGAATGTCATTTCTTGTTGCTGCTAACATGGACGGACTCTGTGTAGTTTGCATGATTCGATATCTAGTTGACCTATCTATGTCTGGTGCCTTTGAGTAAGTCTTGCCAAAGAAAATTGTTAGCCATTTGAGAGGTATGCTTTATCTTATATTGTTTATGATTTAACATGAGAGATATCCCCTATCTTACACACACACATACATGGAAATGGGTGAATTCACGTGAATCTATGCTAACATCTCTAACCCACTTATAATTAACGTAGCCTAGTCATTTATTTATTTCCTTTCGTAGTTTACTTTAATTTACATGAAGGGTTGAACTAACATTCTCATCAATGAAGTACATAAAAAATAATTTGCCTAATAGGATCATTTATAAAGTAGAAAAACTCATCGAGGACAATTGTAAAATGAGTGCTACTTTTTATAGTTGCTCGTCCACTTGTGCTTTCTGCCTCTGTGCCAACTATGTACCTTATATTTCTTTGTGATCCTTAACTTTGTAAAAATATTATATTTTTTGTCTTACTTCGAAGGGAACCAACAAGAAGATGCACATGAATTCCTCAAGAGCTTTTCAATAAACTTCAAAGTTGTAACAATTTAGAGACAAAAGACAACATTGTAAAGGAATTGGACATGCTTCTTTATACCAATGAAATCAATAATGTGAGTATCTTCATTTAGAATTTTACGTACATTTTTTGTTTTGTTAGAAGTTACATGATATTGTTTAAAAATTGTCCTTTTCTCAACAGGAAGAAATGAAATACGATCTCTACTCAGTTATAGTGAATTACAGATTTTCAATCTCTCTAGGACACTGATGCAGCTTCATTCTTTGTGCTCCAAATGAATGGTACAAATTTAATGACTAGAAGGTATGAAAAATTATAGAATTTCCTTATTTTATCAGAAATATTTGTGTGTTTATGACAACTAACTTGATATCTTGTTTAATTTTTTCGTATGTTCTTTGGGTTCACAGAGATCTTGTTTTGGCCAAGTAGACATATATTATGTTTTATGTAAAAAGAAGAACTACATGGTTTTCCAATTATATCCAAATTCAAAAACCCTTTGTAAATTAACTATCCCCACAACTTCTCTATGCATTCAAAATATTCATCCTTCTGATGTTGGTGGATTCAATGATGCTGCAGATGAAACATCTCTGAAATCTGAACTCAACAGTATTGAGGATAATGAATCAAAGGAGACATTTAGCACCCCTTTAGTTCTCTACTAAGGTTTTACAAATGAAAAATTTAAAGAAATTAGAAAGTAGATAACTTTAGCTTATAAGTTATTTATTTGTGTAGATTACTACAACTTTGAAGTATTTATGATTTCATTTTCTTATTTTAGATTATGAATATTTTTTAGAAGTTACGTTTAGATTAGTAATATTTATTCTTTTTTTTATTGTTGTTTAATGATAAGATATTTTTAAAAGACCCAGTCATAAATTCAATGATAATCTTTTGACCATGCGAAAAGCGGATAAATTGATTAATTTATATATATATATATATATATATTATGTTTTTGGCAATAAAATACAAAAATATTTTTAAAAGAGCAATCAACATTTTGAAGGTAATTTATATCAATGAAAAAAATGATATTGTTACAAGGAGAACCTATAAAGAAAATTTATCAAAGATTACTATTTCTGTATTTTTTCCCTTCAAATATATCATCTTGTTATCTTTTTATACTCTATTTTAGGAGGTGATCTGATCATTTTAGTTAAGTTATATCTAGATTATTAAAAAATATTCATAGAACCTACTTTTTTTTATCTTTAATAATCAGATATTTAGAAAAGCTTTTTCGTAAATTCAACGAAATCATAGATCACCTGATATAGGCAACACATGTATATTGTGTGTGTGGAGGCGAGGGGGAGGGGAGATTTAGGAGATAATAACTCAAAACATCACTCTACTATTGATAATTATCAAATAAAGTCATGTTCTTTTATTTTTAACAAATTTATAAGGTCACCCACATTTGTTTATATATCTTCGAAAATCACTCTATTAATATTTTATCAAGAAAATATGACATGTTATTTTATTTAGTTTGCATGAAGTTTCTTTCTTTTTTAATCCATAAATCAATAAATTACTGTCTTATTCAACACTAGACAACACTAGCAATAAGTTGTAAATTTTTGTCATGATCCCAAAGTACACCATAGTCGTAACATGGCGTGTAGGACCTCGAGAGACCCTACACAAGACAATTAGAATATATCATACAAGATAATATAATTTAAAGAATTCAAAAGACAGTTTTATATCATAAAGAGTTTGACAAAAGCGGAAGTCTAAGTCTCAAGGCAACAAGTAAATCATAAAGAAAGTTATTGCGACGTAACACATACATCACATATAATTTTTAAATGAAATGACATAAAGTAATAAAGAGTCTCGGTCGTCGGAACATGAGGACTCACCAATCTTTGACAACTAAAAAGGATCAACTATTCACGAGTCTATGGAATGGGAACATCGGATCCTACATTAGTGAAACAATGTAGGAAAAAGTATGCATTAGTACATGGAATGTACTAAGTATGATAGCAATGCATAAGAGTTATGAAATCATGCTCAAAAGGACTTTACATGACATACCAAGCTCAACCATCAAAAAGAAATGTTATAAAATATAAGTCATAACCATGGTCAATGCAATCTAAACATCTTCAAAACATATTTGAGATACTATTAGAAAGTAACCTTAGTTCAATATTGTGCGAACTTACCATTAACCGACATAGATCATGTGAGCTATAACATGGAATCCGATGTTGATCCCACACTAAAAAGAAATGTCATTACTTGCCAAGGTAAGAACAATAAACTTGGGCTAAAGTGGATCCACTAGCTAATTTTAATCTAAGATAAACCTAGGGTGGCACATAGTTATGAGACATGGATAATCGCCGCTAGTCCACTCGGTGCAAACAATAAATCTCACGAAATAGATATTAATTATATTAATCTTACTATCCATGGAAAGGCACAATCACATAGTCAAACTAAGCTAGAGTTCATTTGGAATAACTCCTTAATCTTGATTCAATATTTAGTTGAGAAAGCCTTTCTGCCCTATGAATCCTTCATGTGAGAATAACCTTTCATAACAATAATATCGATGCTTTACTCTCAAAGCAACCTTAAATAATTCATAATTACTTCATGAGAACATGCATATCCTATAATTTCATAGTTCATGGGTTTATCATAAGATCATGGTTGAAAAGCATCGTTGAAGCATGAGCAAATGCAATTTCAACTAAATATCAAAGATTAACATCAAATAACACATTAGAAGACTTAATTGATCATAATAAATAATTATAGGAAGAAACCCACATTCATTGAATTGAAACCCTAATTTGATAATTGGAGAATTGAATTGGAAACTTGAAATCTTTAGGGACCTCCTCCTTCTTCTTCTTCTTCTTCTCCTCTTCATCTTCTTCTTCTTCTCCCTCTCCCTCTCCCTCTCCCTCTCCCTCTCCCTCTCCTTCTCCTTCTCCCTCTCCTTCTCCTTCTCCTTCTCCCTCTCCTTCTCCTTCTCCTTCTGAGAATTTAAGAAGATGAACTTGGTCATCTTTTGGGAATTTTGAAGAATGACTTCAATTGGTTAATTTAAGGGTTTAAAACGTCTATATAGGGCCTAGGGTAGAAGGTAAAATGACATAGTGTTGGGTTAAAATAATTGGGAACCGAACCAAAAGCCCTTTTCAAAATAATTTTTTGACACCACCTACGGTTGAACCTTCGACGGACCGTACTAGTCAATCATAGATGGGTTACTGGGACCCTAAAATTTACACACTTTCAACAGATCCCACCTATGGTCCGTACATGCCGTTCGTAGAACCCAACTTTGACCCTCAAAATTTCACTTTGTCTGGAACTCACCTACGAGACCTACTTACGACTCGTATATTGGATGACGAACTGTCCATGTGAGCCGTAAAAAAAGGATACTGGGAATTGAATTTAAAAAAAATATGTTTCCAACCACCTACTGTTTCCAGCTACGGCTAGTAGGAGCACATACGGTCCGTAGATGGGACCCATAGACACAGACACAAGGAAAAAATCTGCATTTTCCCCCCTTTCCCAATTCGAGGTATTACAATATCTTCCCTTTGGGGACATTCGTCCTCTAATGGGATTCAAGACATCATAAGGAGCGTAGGATGAAGATCTAACAGCCCAACATGAATGTAATCACATCAATGCACATATCCGAGGAGGTAAAAAGTCAACACCAACCTAAAGCATTTCCAAAACATCATCTCATAAGGCCTATTTTTAACTCATACTCAAATGCATATAAATATGGAGATATCAATCAAGATAACTCATTTTCTCAATTTTTATTTTTTTTCATGGATATGCATGCATGAGGAAACAAGGGAATAATCAAGACACAAGAAACCAGAAGAGTGAATCATGAGGAACTAAATACCTCAAGCTAGAGTTGGAACGGAGGGATAGAGATGAGGATAATGGGACACCGTATCGGCCTCGACCTTCCAATAGCACCCTCAACTAATTGATTCCTCCAAAGAACCTTTACAAAAGTAACTTCTTTGTTTCTCAACTTCCGTACTTGCCGGTCCAAAATCTCTATCGGAATCTCTTCATAAGAAAGGCTATCCTTTATACCAAGAATCTCCAATGGTACTATATACTTTGGATCACAAATAAATTTCTTCACCAAGGAGACATTTAAAACCGGATGCACCGATGCAAAGTCATTAGGAAATTCAAGTTCATAAGCAACTTTACCAGTATGGCTCAAAATCTTATATGGGCCTATAAAATGGGGACTAAGCCCCTTTCTTTCCAAACCTCATCACACCTTTCATGGGTGAAATTTTGAAATGGACCCAATCATCTACATCAAATTCAAGATCTCTTCTTCTAACATAGGCATAGGACGTTTTGCAACTGTTAGACGTTTTCAACCTTTCTCTAATAAGCCGAACTTTCTTCATAGCCTCTTGTACCTATTTTGGGGCTATCATAGCAACTTTATCAACTTCAAACCAACCTATGTGAGATCTGTACCTCGTACCATAAAAAGGCTCAAATGGAGCCATACCACTGCTTGAATTAGAGCTATTATTATACGCAAACTCAATGAAAGTCAAATGATCATTTTAATTACCCATGAAGTCAATCAAACACTCAAGCTCTCAACATATCTTCAAAAGTTTTGATAATATCTTGTGCTTGCCAATTCATTTGAGGATGAAAGGCCGTACTAAGCTCAACACGAGTACCAAGCCCCTTTTGGAAAGATTTCCAAAATAAAGAAGTGAATGGGGTACTAATATCGGAGATGATTGAAAGGTGTACTCTATGCAACCATAACCATCTTTCTTCAATTCAATTTAGCATAGTCTTGTGCCGAATAAGAAACCTTGACTGGGATTAAATGAGCCTATTTCTTCATACCGTCTACTATAACCCAAATCGAGTCATGTTATTGCCAGGTATGGGGTAAACCAACAATGAAGTCCATAATCAAATCTTCCAACATCCTAATAAGAATATTGATATATTGGGACAAACCTCCTGGATTTTGATGTTCAACTTTTACTTGTTGACAATTAGGACACTTATCCACAAATTTCACAATATCCTTCTTAATCCCATTCAACCAATAAGACTCCCACAAGTCATGGTAGATCTTGGTGGCTTCGGGGTGAATGGAATATCGAGAACTATGGGCTTCTAATAAGATTTTCTCTCTGAAGTCACCTACTTTGGGAAGACGCAAATGACCTTGATATCGAAGCGCTCTATCTCCCCCTTGGGAGAAAGCCTCAACGGACTTTTGAAACACCACTTCCTTCAACTCAATAAATATCGGGTCAAGAAATTGCTTTGCTTTCACTTTCGACACAAAAGATAATTCTGAACGATTATGAACCATAACACCACCTTTGGTGTAGTCAACAAATCGAACACCCAATCTGGCCAATCCATGAACATCACGAACTAACTTTTTCTTATCTTCCTCAACATGTGCAAAACTGCCCATTGATAGCCGACTATCAACATCTGCCACTACATTTCCTTTGTCGGGGTGATAGAGGCCACTCATGTCATAATCCTTTAGTAACTCAAGCCACCTCATTTGGCGAAGATTTAAATCCTTTTTTTGAACACATATTGCAAACTTCTCTGGCCGGTGAAGATATAAATATGGATACCATATAAATAATGCTTCCAAATCATTAAAGCAAAGACAGCCGCTTCTAGTTCTAAGTCATGGTTAGGATAGTTCATTTAATGAATTTTAAGTTGCCTTGAAGCGTAGGCAAAGACTTTCACATTTTGCATAAGGAAACATCCTTACCAAATTCTTGAAGCATCACAATAAACAAAAGACCCATCAGATCCTTCCGATAATGCTAGCTCCAGAGCGGAGGTAAATCATTCTATTCTTAAAAATTCTTCTCACAAGCTTCCGACCATAAGAATTTGACTTTCTTTTGGCTCAACATCTTTAATAGAGAAGCATTCAAACAAAACCCTTCCACAAGCCTTCTATAGTAACCGGCTAAACCCAAGAAACTTTTAGCACCTAAAGGAATAGAGGTATATGCCAACTCTTAACCACATCCGTCTTCTTAGGGTCTACCTCAATACCCTTGCCAAAGACACTGTGACCAAGAAAATCCATGAATCTTAACCTAAACTCGCACTTACTAAACTTTCCAAAGAGTTGTTGGTCCTTGAGGACTTGCAACACCATCCTCAAATGATAGGTATGCTCATCCTCACTCCTTGAATAGATCAAAATATGATCAATAAACACGATCACGAACATATCAAGGTATTGTTTGAACACCCTATTAATTAAATCCATAAATGGGATCAGAGTATTAGTCAACCCAAATGACATCACAAAAAACTCATAGTGACCATACCAATTCCGAAAAGACATCTTTGGAATATCATCTTCCTTCACCCTTAATTGGTGATAACCCGACCTGATGTCAATCTTAGAAAACTAACTTGATCCTTGTAGTTGTCAAATAAATCATCAATCCTTAGAAGATGGTACTTGTTCTTAATAGTGACTTTGATCAATTGACGGTAATCAATGCACATACAAAGGGAACCATCCTTATTTCGAACAAACAAGACTGGAGCACCCCATGGAGAAATAATCGGTCGGATGAAACCCTTATCCAACAAGTCTTTCAATTGCTCTTTAAATTCCTTAAGGTCTACCTGTTAAAGAGGAATAGATTGGTTGCATATTATGGAGAAGGTCAATACCAAAGTATATTTCCCTTACGGGAGGAACAAAAGATAGATTATCGGGAAACACTCTGGGAAACTCATTAACAACAGGGGCCAACTCAAGAGTAGGGGCTTCAAAATCCGTATCTAAAACCCAAAGAAGATGGTATATGCAACCCTTAGAAATCATCTTTCTAGCTTTATGACAAGAAACAAACTGACCTAAAGGCATATAATTTCCCATTTTCCACTCTAGGATAGGTTCATTTTGAAACTGAAACTTGACCACTCAGGTTCTACAATCAAAAGAAGCATAACAATAATGAATCCAATCTATATTAAGAATAACATCGAAATCTAACATATCAAGCTCTACAATATCACCATAAGTTACTCTATGGGATAAGGAGACAAAAAAATTTATATAAACTCTCGTAGCCACAATAGATTCACCAATAGGAGTAGAGACAGAAAAAAGAGCTAACAACAGATTCAACAAGATGCCAAACCTCATAGCCACAAATGGCATCACAAAAGAAAAGGTAGCATCGGGATCAATCAAGGCATAAACATCAAGATAAAAGACTTTCATCATAGTGGTAACTAGATTAGGAGAACCCTCTTGGTCATGACGAGTTTGAAGTGCATAATTTTTTTTTTCTTCTGACCTCTACTAGAACCTGATGGATGGTAAGGTTGAACCCTTCGACGATTATCTCCTCTATTCTTAGCAACTGAGGTACAATCTCTTATCTTATGATCCTTCTTGCCACAACCAAAACATGCATTGTAACCGGCTAGACATTTAACCTCATCCTTGCCCTAGGATTGGCAACTATGGTAGGATCATATGAAGACAATTGTGAGAATTTCAAGGCATACTCTATCACACTAATATTTCCATGACAAAGGTTGATGAATTCAAGTACATTTGTCTCCCTCATCTCCAGGGGAAACAACCTATCAAGGAAAATGGCCTTAAGATTTTCCTAATCAAGAGGACCCACATCAATCGCCCTCTCTTCTTTCCATTGGTTGAACTAAACTTGAGCAACACCCTTAAGTTGATAAGCATCCAATTCTGCCTTTTCCACCTTCCTCACTCCAATGATCATGAACAACTTATACACCTCATCAATAAACTCTTGAGGATCTTACTCAATCTTGAAACCATGAAATTCTGGAGGATTCATTCTAGTGAAGTCCCTCACTCTAGTTTCCATCATACCTACATGTGGGTTCACGGGGACCATAGTCTCCCAGTTCTCTTGAGTCTTCATGGCTTGGTCCAACACCTGAAAAGCAGCCCAAAACACCGCATTAGTCACTCATTCAGCCAAAGGGTCAGCCAAAACTGAGATCTTCTACAGGAGCTTGAGGAGGAGCTCGAGGAGCTTCTGTTCCATATTCTCATCAGATTCCTTGAAATGTAAGCTCTTTGAGGAGCCATATCCTTAAAATCATCCATTAAGGATTAGGAGAAAGACATATAGAGTTACACTCTATTGCACAACTTTTAGAGTTATGAAAGAAGTGGAGTTTCCTAATAATCTTATAGCTTCTTATTCATAAATGTGGCGTGTTATACACTCATAAACAACACTCTACTCGATGTGGCTTAATGACTTTCTAGGACCTTTCTAAATATTGTGCTATGAATACCAAGTTTGTCACGACCCCTTAGTACACCCTAGTCATAACATGACGTATAGGACCCCGAGAGACCATATACAAGCCACTTATCATAAATCATACAAGATAATACAATTTAAAGAATTCAAAAGACAGTTTTCTATCATAAAGAGTTTGATAAAAGTAGAAGTCTAAGATAAGTCTCAAGCCATCTAGTACCCCATACGGAAAGTGATTGAGACGTAACATGTACATCACAGACAGGTGAAACAATCTTCAAAAGATAAAAAGGATCAACTAGTCACGAGTGTGAGGAATGGGAACGTCGGACCCTACATTAGTGAAACAATGTAGGCACAAGTATGCATTAGTACATGGAATGTACTAAGTATGAAATAAATGCATAAGATTAATGATGACATGCAATGACAAGCTAAACCATAAAATAACATGTTAGAAAACATAAGTCGTAACCACGGTCAATGCAAGCTAGACATCTTCGAAACATATTTGAGATACTTTCAGAAAGTCACCTTAGTTTATTATTGTAGGGACTTGTCATTGACCGAAATAGACCACGTGAGCTATAACATTGAATTTAGTGTCTATCCCACACTGAAATGAGAAGTCCTTACTTGCCAAGGTAAGAACCATAAACTTGAGCTAAAGTTGATCCACTAGCTAATTTCTATCTAAGACACACATGTGGTGGCACATAGTTATGGAGCATGGGTAATCGCCACTAGTCCACTCGGTGCTAAGCATAAATTCCACAGAATAGATATTAATTACATTCATCTTATTATCCATGGAAAGACACAATAACATAGCCAATCAAAGCTAAAAGTTATTTAGAATAGCTCCCAAATCATGATTCAATCTTTAGTTGAGAAAACTTTTCAACCCTATAAATCCTACATGTGAGAATAACACTTCACAACAATAATATCGATGCTTTTATATATCAAAGAAACCTTAAATCATTCATATCTCCATAATTTCTTAGTTCATGGGTTTATTATAAGATCATGGTTGAAAAGCATAATTGAAGCATGGAAAAATAAAATTTCAACTAAATATCATAGATTAATATCAAATAACGCATTAGAATATTTAATTGATCATAAAAAATCATAATTAGAAGAAACCCACATTTCTTGACTTTAAATCCTAATTAGATAAGAATTGAATTGAAAACTGGAAAACTTTAGGGACCCCACGGTGGAAATGACTCCATGGGTGAATGAACACATACCTTTACACCAAAGCCCAACAAAATGGTGGATATGGAGACTTGAATGGAATCTTATCTCTTCTTTTTCTTCCTTAGAGCTGTGAGAATTTAGGAGGATTAACTTGGTCAACTTTTGAGAATTTAGGAGAATTAGTTCAATTAGGTAATTTGGGAATTTCAAACATCTATTTAGGGCCTAGGGTAGAATGTAAAACGACATAGTATTGGGTTAAAATAATTAGGAAAAGACCGTAAAACCCCTTTTAAAATAATTATCGGATCCCATCTACGGTTAGACCTACGGTCCGTAGGTCCTTCGATGGATGGTACTGGTCAATCGTAGATGGGTTACTGAACCCTAAAATTCACCCATTTAGGATGCATCCCATGTACGATCTGTAGGTCTTCCTACGTTCCATACATATCATATGTAGAACCCAACTTTGACCCTCAAAATTTCACTAAGTTTGGAACTAACCTACGAGACCTACCTACGACTCGTATATGAGATGATGAACCAGCCTGGTGAGCCATAAAAAAAGGTACTGAAACTTGACTTTTAAAAATTATTTTTCCCACCACCTATGGTTTCCATCTACGGCCGGTAGGAGCACCAACGATCTGTAGATGGGAACCGTAGACACAGACACCACCTAAAAATCTTCATTTTCCTTCCTATCCAAATTTGGGAGTTAAAATTTTATAAGAGTAGTATTTATATTTATGAATATAAAATAAAGTAAAACTTATATTAAAAACGGGAAATATTTGTTCATATAAACGCATCCACAAAATAGATTCATAAAATATATATTATGCTATATGAAATTGACTATATATGTAGAAAGAAAGATAAGATATTAGGAAGTGATACATGTGCCAAAATTTATCCGATATTTATTTATATTTACCTGCAAATATTTGCACCGATGTTTACATTTAATAAATATAAGTATGCGATAAGTTTTGGCCAGAACAAAAATGACAGTTTCCTTCATGATTTTTTCTGAGATAATACGTTTAATTTAAGTTGCTAGTTAGGGTTATGTCAAGTCATTGGTGTAGATTGAAAAAAAAAAGAATAAAGAAGTTGGTATGGACTAAATAAATTTTTTGCTCGTTCAAATATTAATATGGTGCTTTTGAATAAATATAAATAAAATTAAGTGATCTTCTTATTATAAAAGAAAAATAATAATTTTATCAAATAATTATAAATAGTTAAGTGACCGTTATATTATATAATTGAGATAATATACTAATTTAGATAGTCAAACTAAATTTCATTACTTTCCTCAGTGGAAAATCCACTTTCAAAGTCCCCCCCCTCAAACCCCTATATATATTTCCCTCCCATTAAAAAACCCTCCTACCTTTCAAAAGCCTTTTCAAAAACTCTCATGCAAAAAAAAATAATCTCTCAAGATCTCCAAATTCCTTCAAAGTTCAACTCTTTACAAATTAAAGAACGACATAAGACTTAGTATTTTCTTGATTTCATTCCAAAGAAAAAACCCCTTTTTTGTATTTGTTGTTTTTCTCATCATTTCAAAGCATATCCTTTTCTTAAAATTCTTCAAAAATCCAATCTTTTCATTTCTCTCTGATTTTTGTTTTTTTTATTGAAATCTCAATGGAAAAAATTATTGCATAGAATCTGACTTCACCTGATCATCCAACTATGAAATCCAATGAAATTGAGAAAAAAAACATAAAATTTTCATCTGTCAAAATTGAAGTTGAAGAAGAAGAACAAAAACAAAAGAATTTGAGCTTGGTTGATGGATCACCAGATCCGGTCGAATCTGTTCCAACATTGATCACTAGTGTTGATTATGATTCTATTTTTATATTGTTTTTTCTTATAGTAGTGGATATTCTTATGATGCTGGCAGAAGAATGGCCTCCTTTAACCATTGAGCCCAATTCTTCAATTAGGCTCATTTAAACATTATGGAGTAGTTTGACCCATTTGTGAAACCATGACAGTAGAAGGATATTAGATAAATTAGAGATGATAGACCATCACAACATATCTTTAACCAAAGGGATTACCTAGAAAGCTTTCTTTGTTGGTACCCAAAATATAGGACTTCATGCCAAAGAATATTAAATTGAATAGCCTTACATACCTTGTCTCCCGAACAGTACTATGTAGTACCATGATTCAGACTTTCCTTTAAGGTGTTAATCTACAATAATGGCAAGTAATAGAGCTAATATTAGCAGCTAACCAACAAGCTTGGATCACTTCAACTTACCATAACAATAGGTAGACAACATGCTCGTAACCCCTCTACTATTGGGTGTTCCTTTCACACATTTCCCTTCTCACCTTTTTACACAACTTACGACTTTCTCATGAGGTCTCCTGGCACTACTCGAGCTTCAAACCACCCAGACAAATAAATAGACACATAATGGGTAGCAAGCCTGCATAACCCTAAATTTAAATGGTACATCACTACACCATTCGTTTCTTCCCTGAAAATACTTCACACCACTTTATAATAAGGCCAGCCACCACTATAAATTATAATATAAAGTATACAGATCGATTACATCACAATAGAGTCAATAGGTCAAGAAATAGACCAGTACGATATTATGTCAAACACCTAGTGGGCATAAAGCTCCACATTTTAAAAAAATGGTGATTCAACACCCAACTATCCCATACTTTCAAAACAACACTTTTACTACCATACATAGGTATAAAACAGTGTCCTTCACCACCAAATGAATCCAACTATCCACCCAATACTGCTTAAAGATTCACCATATTAGGCAGCTCCAAACTTTTTATTATAATCACTAAATATTGGAATCATGAATTCCGGTTATAGTCCCATAATTTCATGAAAATAACCTAGATAAAACTCACCCAATCTGATATATATATATATTGAGATGAAATGGGGAAGCAAGATTACCTAAATTTCTGCAAATTTAGACCTTGACTTCAGTCCTTCAAGGGCTTGAATTAACCTTCAAATTTGGCTTTGAAAGAGGAGGATTTCTTCAAGAATCCTAGATATAATTTGAGGCAGATGCTTGAAGTTGAGAAGTGAAGAGATAAACCTTTAGAGAGATCATAGAATTTATATATGTAAAATAATAAGAGAACATCAGCCAAGTCTTTGGCTTAAAAGAATCTCCACCGCCTCTCTTTTTCTCTTTATTTTGGGCCACAAAAATGGTTAAGTAGTTGATCCACCTACCAACCCTTTGAGCTTGTCAAGGAATCCAAGTAGGTGATGCACCTACTTTGAACTTTTGGCTTGTCATTAAAACGTAGTAGGTGAAGCAAGTAGGTGAAACAAGTAGGTGAAGCAAGTAGGTGAAGCACATAGGTGAAGCAAGTAGGTGATTTACTAGATTCAAATTTTCAATTCTGCCCAAACCATTCAATTAACCTTATCTTAGCTAATTGTATATATACTTGAAACCTTGGTCTTTAGGCTTCGATTAGGACTTCATTCTCCTAATTAATAATAGGTTTGTCGATGTGAACTTAGTCGTACAAATGATGGGGGACATGGGGTGTTACACCATCCCTCCCTTTGGCTCATTCGTCCTCGAATGTGTGTTGTAGCTAATAGTTCTTAGCTTTAGAACTTTTCAAATATTTTGGCAGAGTTTCCTTTGTAAACATAACTATCTAAAACCGACAGCTAACTAGAAATACACACGTACAAGCCTCAAAGGGCATCACAATAAATGTACCATAAGTAAATAAGCAATAACAAATAAGGCTACTCCTATTCACTTAACATATGAGAAAACCTTTAACAAGCACAACTTACCTCACTTTTGTCACTTTTAATAACATTATCAGTAACTATACTCAACTCTTCTCCTTTAGCAAGGAACATTATCATACTGCAGCACTTGACCTATGACACTCAAACACTTTTCTTATCTACTTAGTATCTAACATAATTCTCCCAATTAAAACTTACTAACACAGTACCTTTGTCATAGCTTATCTCTAACCAATCAATCGTCATCTGACCTTAATTCTCCTTAGCTTTGGGGATTAGTCATATTAGAGTATATAAACCTTTTCCTTTCTAGCCCATTATCTTCATCTCATTTTCTCGTATTAACTTCATAGACTAACTCACTTGAACCTCTAAGGTCATTCTTACCTCTTTTTGAATATTTTTCTAATATTTGGTTAATAGCTTGAGTTCATAATTTCCTCATTGTTTGTAACACCTACTCTAATTCACCCTCATTTACTTCTTGAGTCTCATATCCATAAGAGCAACTAAAACTTTCATCATCTTTCTCTCAATAGGTGAATAAAAACTTGAGACTTAAGATTCTAATTCATGGCTCGCATTCTTAGCATATGCATGACCTGATCAGATAATATTCACTTACCACTCTAAGCTTAATCACACAGAGCAGAATGATTCTTCAAAACATAGCTCTACTGCACAATTTAGAACATGAATGAAAGGTAACATTTCCTAAATTCCCGTGTAGCCTCCCTCTTATAGATGTGGTCGACAACACATAAATAAAGAGGAATCTACCAGACACAACTTCATAGACTCCCTAGGATATTTAAACCTAATGCTCTGATGTCAAGGTTTTCACTCCTCAAGACTAGGTGAGACGGACCGGCACTTGGTGCCTTAACTTGATACCTCACATAACCGAGCGGACCACTTAACTGAACATACCTACAAGGGACAGAAGGAAATGATATTAAGTAATGCATTGATCATTAACTAGAATGCGAAGTTATTCTTTTATACATATAAAAGCATTAGAGCATATGCTATCTTAGTGGACCTATAGGGCAGTATGGAAGACATAACTCTAACTATATGAAGCTGATTTGGATATAGTCTACGAAGCCTGTAACATAAGACATGATCCATAAATATATCGAGAAAAGTCCCTGACGTAGTTAAGCCATCAATGTAAATGATATGAAAAAGATAAGGTCCATAGTGGAATCGGGTATCACTACTCTAGATGAAAATCTTCAAGGGGTTCTCGCCAAGAAACTTCCCATCTAAAACGTGTGTACCTACAGTGCGAGTGCAGCGCCCCAGAAATATGAACGTGATTAGATATGAAATTTGTACTCGTATGTAAGGCAAATTGACAACATGATAGTTACTGAAAATCATATAAGAGAACACAACATATTAGGGTAACAATACTTGGAAACTGCAAACACACTATAGATCTACTGAAAAAACTTATGATCATATAATTAGAAGTACCTCTTCTTGCCCAGGAAGATAACACATATACATGTATCTAAACCATATGAATCGGCATAAAATGAGACATAATTAAATTCCCTTTTTCTTTTAAAGAAAATATCTCTATTTCATCATGATACTTTATTATAACGTATGTATCACTTAAGCAAGTAAGCAATGAGGGGATAATAGCAGAAGAACTGATAAGCCGCATGGAATTTATAACATACAAGTGGAGGAGAACAAAATGGGATTTAACACAAGGACAAGTGTGTTGTGAAGATATGTAGCATTTGATCAAGTGATTTATATAAGACATGTTGCCACATAAGCAAGTGGATTATAATACAACCATATAAGCAAGTGAACTGGAGACATGTAGTTATATAAGCAAGTGGACTAGGAGACACACACGTAAGCAAGTGAGCTGTAAGAATGTAATTAAAAATAATTGAGCCATAAAGGGCGTATAAAACATTAACAAGAAGGCAATGGCACGTGAGTTATGAGATTATGCGACACTCGAACAGATAACTATGAGAATAGGTTACATATAAAAAGGTGAATTATGAGAATAGATGACACGTCAAAGTAACTATGTGAACACATGACACGTGAACAACTGAACTATTAGAATGGATTAACATGTGAACAAGTGAACTATTAGAACATATAAACACATCAGCAACCGGGGCATCTGGAAACTAGGAACAACCTATAGGATCACAATGCCATGTTTTACCATTCTCAACACGTTTATTAATTTTCTGTGGATCTGACTATTAACACTTGGGCACATGATATATTACTATATTTAGATCCTGATACATTACATTCTTTTCATACTCTTTGTTGCTTTATAATCTTTTTAAGGCATGTAATACAAGTGACTCAATGATCAGTGGTAGAAGAGGATGACCCATGGTAGGCATCTAACCCCTGGGATGCTGTCCTCATAAATATACAAATCGGGATCGACCCATGCTAGGATTTTACCGCTGGGCTGCCAGCCATAATTATATAGATTGAGATCAGCCCATGCTAGGTATTTTAACCCTTGAGCTACCACCAATAATTATATAGATTGAGATCGGGCCATGCTAGGTATTCCAACCCCTGAGCTGCCACCCATAATTATATAGATTCACTTTACCTTGTATATTTTATATTTGAGATTGTTCTTTTTGTTGTCATAATCTTTTGAGCTTTAGGACTATATACCAGTGATGTAGACAAGTGAATATAATACTTGAGGCAGCAAAAATGATAATGGAAGCAAAATGTAACTTCGATATAATACTTAGGAACTTATGACTCAATGAGCTTCATTAGGTACAAAGAATATATACAAACAATCTATGAAGTTTTTTTTTTGGAAAGTCGGGACATTAGGACATGCTGCATGGTTCATTTAAAAAATATTTCAACTTTTCAAATTGGGGCATACATGCATTTCAAATAGAAGCGGGCAACTCCTCTTATGGAGATGTTACGATAGCTTAACACTTAGTAGTCTATGTCAAATGAAAGGGCGCATAAATATGTGAACTAATGATGCACATGGACAGATCTGAAATAAGAGATAAGTGTACATTCCATGTAAGGACTTATAAATTGTATAATGGACAGAATATATCCGGCCTATGAAAACTCATAACATTTGTAATGTAGGATCTTACTGACTCAATGACTCCTTATTTTATTTAGACGATAATTCATGAAACTTACTGTTTAGAGTACTTTTATCATACTCATACTTGAAAGTTTTACAACATCGATATAGGATATTGAACACATTATGGAGTAGTCTGACACATTTGTGAAAAAGATAAATTTTCTTAGAAAGCTTGCTTTGTTGGTACCCAAAGTATAGGACTTCATGCCAAAGAATATTAAATTGAATAGCCTTACAAACCTTGTCTCCCGAACAGTACTATGTAGTACCATGATTCAGACATTCCTTTAAGGTGTTAATCTACAATAATTGCAAGTAATAGATCTAATATTAGCAACTAACCAACAAGCTTGGATCACTTCAACTTACCAAAACAATAGGCAGACGGCATGCACGTAACCCCTCTACTATTGGGTGTTCCTTTCACACAATCCCTTCTCACATTTATACACAACTTATGACTTTCTCATGAATCTCCCGGCACTGCCCGAGCTTTAAAACACCCAGATAAATAAATAGACACATAATGGGTAGCAAGCTTGCACAACCCTCAATTTAAATGGTACATCACTACACCCTTAGTTTCTTCCCTGAAAACACTTCACACTACTTTCTATTAAGGCCAGCAAACACTATAAATTATAATATAAAATATACAGATCGACTACATCACAATAGAGTCAATAAGTTAAGAAAAAGACCAGTATGATATTATATCAAACACGTAGCGGGCGTAAAGCTCCACAATTTCAAAAATGGTATTTCAACACCCAACTATCCCATACTTACAAAATAGGACTTTTACTACCATACATAGGTATAAAACAGTGTCCTTCACCACCAAATGAATCCAACTATCCACCCAATACTGCTCAAAGATTCACCATATTAGGCAGCTCCAAACCTTTTATTATAATCACTAAAGCTTGGACTCATAAATTCCGGTTATAGTCCCATAATTTCATGAAAATAACCTAGATAAATCTCACCCAATCTGATATATATATATATTGAGATGAAATGGGCAAGCAAGATAACCTAAATTTCTGCAAATTTAGAGCTTGACCTGCAGTCCTTCAAGGGCTTGGATTAACCTTCAAACTTGGCTTTGAAAGAGGAGGATTTCTTCAAGAATCCTAGATATAATTTGAGGCAGATTCTTGAAGTTGAGAGGTGAAGAGGTAAACCTTGAGAGAGATCATAGAATTTATGTATGTAAAATAATAAAAGAATATCAGCCAAGTCTGTGGCTTAAAAGAATCTCCACCGCCTCTGTTTTTCTCTTTATTTTGGGCCACAAAAATGGCTAAGTAGGTGATTCACCGACTTGGCCCTTTGAGCTGGTCAAGCAGTCCAAGTAGCTGATGCACCTACTTTGACCTTTTGACTGGTCATTAAAACTTAGTAGGTGAAGCAAGTAGGTGATTTACTTGATTCAAATTTTCAATTCTGCCCAAACCATTCATTTTAACCTTATCTTAGCTAATTTTATATATTCTTGACCCCTTGGTCTTTAGGCTTCGATTACGACCTCATTCTCCTAAATAATAATAGGTTTGTCGATGTGAACTTAGTCATA
The DNA here is from genome assembly GCA_029582245.1 of Solanum etuberosum. Classification (NCBI taxonomy): domain Eukaryota; kingdom Viridiplantae; phylum Streptophyta; class Magnoliopsida; order Solanales; family Solanaceae; genus Solanum; species Solanum etuberosum. The sequence continues at coordinate 93,788 of JAJONR010000306.1, forward strand.
CAAATGATGGGGGATATGTGGTGTTACAAGCATTGAGTTAAAACAATTGGGAAAAGAGCCAAAAAACCCTAACTTAAAAACTGCTGAATTGGCTCACTGGAAGCTCACCACGGCTCGTCATGACCTCTAAGGCCCGTCAAACGGGCTGCGAAGAAATTTAGCCTGATGGTACTTCACTATTTTGGGCATAACCTTTAGTCCGAGATGGGAATTGGGCAAACTCGGTGACGTTGGAAAGAGGCATCAGAGACCTTTAATTTGATAGGTCATGGGCCACCTAATTCGTTTTTAGCTAAAAGATATGATCATTTGAAATTTACCCTAAACTCTAAGTCTAATGAAAAGCCCTTCACGGACGACTTCACTGTCCGTGTGGGGCTTCACGGGCCGTTGTGATGCCCGTGGCCCTTAACCAATAGCTAGGTTTGCCACCCCTCTTCCCCTAAAAACAAACTCTTGTCCACGACCCCTCCCACGGCCCGTCAAGGTCTTCACGAGCCGTCTAGTGGCTCGTGGGGAGGGTCCTATTTTGGGCAGCCTTGGGGAAGCTACTGCCTCACCACCACGAGTGGCACCACGATCCGTGGTGACAACCACGAGCCGTCTTAGCTCTCGTGGTAGGTGGCCAGCCTTGGTTGTCTACTGCCTAAGGTCTACGGGCCCCACCACGACTCGTGGTGCCCTTCACGACTCGTGTAAACTTCATGGATGATGCCAAGGCTAATTCCTAGGTTTGTAACCTCTCCCTTGGCCCCTTGCTTAGGCTACTAAGTTCCGAGGTGTTATATTATATCCCCCTTGGGAACATTCATCTTCGATTGGAATCCTAGACACCTCTTTAAGGAAATGACTCAAGACTTGCAGCCCATCATGCATGCAACTTATCTAAATGCACACAACCAAGGAGGAAACATCAACTCCAAGCTAAACATACTCAATGTATCATATGGAAGGTAGTAGATACATCTAACAACCCAATATGCATGAAATTTCAACATTTCTCATGTTCAAGGAGGAACTACCATCTCCAAGCTAAAAGTATGCTCAACACAATCTCATGGAGCCTATATGCAATTAACTATCAAAAAGCATATCTAAAGCATGTTCATCGATTCATCTCATGAAGTATAAAGGCAACTCATACTCAATGCACAACCACATGAGGAAAATCAATCATATAAACACATTTTCTTTCATAACACAAGTTTTCATGAACATGCATCACATAAGGAAATCATGGAAACAAATAAAACATATGACTCCAAAACAAAAGACAAACCAAGAAGAAACTCATTACCTCAAGCTAGAATAGGAGTAGAAGGAAAAATATGAGGATATCGGGACATCATATCGGCCTCGGCCTCCAAAGTAGAACCCTCAACTAAATGATTCCTTCATAATACTTTCACGGAAACAACTTCCTTGTTTCTCACTTTCTTAACTTTCCGGTCTAACATCTCAACCGGAACTTCCTCATATGAAGAAATTTCATCAACTCCCAAAACCTTCTATGGGAACTATGGATGTCGGATCTCCAACACTCTTTTGCAATCATAAAGACATGGAAAATCGGATAAACCGATGCCAACTCCTTAGCCAAAGATAACTCATAAGCAACCTTACTAACATGTCTCAAGATCTCTTATGGGCCTACAAAGCGGGGACTAAGCTTCCCTTTCTTACCAAACTCATTACACCCTTCATGGGTAAGATGTTTCAAGTAAGCCCAAATCATAAACATTAGGAACACACAACGACCTTGATATCTAAGCACACCTTCTCCCCCTTGGGAGGAAGACTCAACGGACTTTTTAAGCACCGTCTCTTTCAATTCTACTAAGGTCGGATCAATACATCACCTAGCTTTCACATCTAACACAAAAGACGATCCGGAACCATCTTAAACCATAACACTACCCGAGGTTCTGTCTACTAACTTAACATATCAAGGTATTGTCTAAATACCCTATTTATAAAATTCCAACATGCCAAACGACATTACAACTAACTCACAATGACCATACCGGGTTCTAAAAGCCATTTTTGGAATTTCATCGTCTTCCACCCTCAATTGGTGAAAACCCGACCTAAGGTAAATCTTAGAGAAGTAACTAGCTCCTTGTAGTTGGTCAATACTAGAATCTATTTTCCCTCACCCTAAGTAGGTGGTGCATGCAACCCTTAAAAGTCATCTTCTTAGCCTTAAGACAAGAAATAAACCAACCTTTTGGCATAGATTTTTCCCGTTCCACTCTCAGATAGGCTCATTCGGAGACTAAAAATTTAGCTACACCGGTTCTAGAATCAATAGAAGCATAATAAGAGTGACACCAATCAATAACCAAGATAACATCAAAATCTAACATATCAAGCTCTACCAAGTCAACAAGAGTAACTCTATGGGACAAGGAAATGAGACACTTTCTATAGACCCTCTAAGTCATAATAGAATCACTAACAGGAGTAGAGACATAAAAACGATCTAATAACACATCAGGGAGCACATCAAATCTCATAACCACTTAAGATGACAAAAAATACAAGGTAGAACTGGAATCAAGTAAAGCATATACATGTAGTTGAAAAACTTTCAACGTACCGGTAACCACATCGGGAGAACTCTCTTGTTCCCCACGAGTCTGAAGTGCATAGAAGCGGTTTTACTTAGAAGCATTAGAACCCGAACCACTAGGAGGAGCTTTCTTGCCCTCTGTTCCTTTTGCCGCAAGCATTGGGCAATCCCTCATTTTGTGACCACTTTTACCACAACCATCGAAACCTATTAGACATTCACCAGCATGCTTTCTTCCACACCTAGTACAATCTGGCAATAAGAACCCTACTATAATTTCCTTGAGGCTTAGAGTCAGGCACCCTCTCTTGGTTGAACCTTGGAGCCTTAGAAGAACCTTTCTCATAAAACTTTTGTCGAAATCTAGAATGACCTTGTCCATCGGACCTTGCATGTGAGAAATTACCCTCCTCAATCCTAAATCTCGTTGTCTCCCTAGACCTGTCTTTAAGTTTCTCCTCTTCAATCTGTTGGACATAATCTATAAGATGAGAAATATCCATTTCATGAACAAGCATAGCCGCATGTCACTCTTTCACTACTAAATCGGACACACCCGAAACGAACTTGCTCATCCTTGCCCTAGAATCGGAAACTATAGAAGGAGCATACTTCGACAATTGAGTAAACCGCAAATCATATTTCTTCACACTCATATTCCCTTGTTGAAGGTTAACAAACTCAAGTACCATAGCCTCTCTCATCTCTAAAAGGAAGAACCTATCACGAAAAGCATTTTTGAACCTCTCCTACTCTATGGGACCCGCTGCTACCGACCTTGATTCTTTCCATTAGTTGAACCAAATCTCAGCAACCCCCTTTAGTCGATAAGAGGTCAATTCTGGCTTTTCGACCAGAGTCACTCCCATAATGGACAAAATCTTATAAATCTCTTCTATATACTCTTGAGGATCTTCCTCAACCTTAGAACCATAAAATATTGAAGTGTTCATCCTTATGAAATCCCTCACTCTAGAAGCCGTTGTACCCACATTTGGGTTCAAGGGGACTACTACCTCTCTATTGGCTTGGGTCGTCACGGCTTGAGCCAACACTTGAAAATCCGTGCTATACTCCGCATTAGTCACATTCTCGGCCAAAGGGTCGACGGGAGCTTGAGGAGCTTCTTGATCCACATTGTCTTCCTCATTCCTCCTAGCATGATCCCTTGTAGTAGTCATATCCTGAAGACCATCGGGTAAGGATCAGGAGAAAGAATTTATAGAGTTAAACTCTATGGCATGACTTAGAGAAATGAAGAAGTGAAGTTTCCTAAGCAGCTAATAGCTTTTCATTCATAAATGTGGGGTGCTTCACACTTATAAACACGGCTCTACTAGACGTGCATATGAGACATCCTAGGATCATACCTTGTTCTATGATTACCAAGTTTGTCACGACCCAGGGGTACACCGTAGATGTAACATGGCGTATAGAACCCCGAAGGACTCCATACAAGCCACTTACCTCTCATAACATAAGAAATATAACAATAAGAGTAAAATAGTCCAAGTCCAAAATATTGATAAAAGAAAAGCGAAAGTCTAACACTTTGTCTCATCATAGCCATCTAATACAATAGAATGAAATTTTTCCTAGCCCATACATCATGTCCAAAAGAGAAATACATGAAAGAAACTGAAAACAATAAACTCCGTCGTTGAAGCATGAGGACTCACCAAAACTTGGGAAATCTTGAACTCAACTACTAGCCACGAGACTCGGAGACCTGTCTGTCGGACCCTACATTTGGGTAAAATGTAGGAAAAAGTATGTGTTAGTATAAAACAATGTACCAAGTATGATAGCCATGCATAAAATATTTAACATATGCTAAAAGGGACATTCCATTTCATAACACGCAATCGACCAAGCTAAACATGATATAAAAGAGTTAGAAAACATAAGTCATAAAACCAAGGTCAATGCAAGATAACATCATCTTTAAAACCTTTAAACTCATGAAATAATTCTTGAAGTAACCTTAGTTCATTATTACTTGTTGGGAATTCGCCTTAACCGACATGAGACCATGTGAGCTATAACATGATCCCTCAGTGTTTCCCACACCGAAAAGGGTTGTCCTACTTGCCAAGGTAGAACCATTAACATTTAGCTTAAGTAGACCCACTAGCTAATCAACCTATGGGGGCACATAGTTTTGGGATAAGGAGATTGCTACTAGAAACCCAGACTCTACTGACGTGAGAGCACCGGATTCTACTGACGTGATAGCTTTCATCTCATATTCAATATCCACTAGGTGCTAAGCATAAATCCCATGGAATAGTCATTTCTTACTTGACTTCATTAATTATTGAAAGGTGCCCTTGGACAACCAAACCAAGCTAGTTCATTAGGATAACTCCTTAGACCATGCGTGAGAAAACCTTTCACCGTCCATGATCTTTTCTTAATAGCTTTTAATTCTTGATTCAATTAGGTGAGAAAGCCTTTCAACCTAAGATTCCTCTCTATGTGAAAAAACATTTCACATCATGCTAGTTATGTGTTTATGAGAATGTCTTTTCAACAACACAACAACAACATCATCATTGACACATTACTCTCAAAGCACCCTTAAAACATTTGTATAAATTTCATAAGAAAATGCATAAGTCCATAATTTACCTCTTAAGGTCAAAACCCACTTTCAATCATAAACTCTTAGAAAACATGGGTTAGATATGGATTTCATCATAAATACATGTAAAGCTTGCAATACATGCTTAATTTCATAAAACTCTTCCTTGAAGATCAAAATCCCACATCATATGATCATAAGTTGAAAACATGGGGATTACATGGGTTCATAGGGTAATCGTCATAAAATCATTGTAATTCATCAATTCATGCATAGGATATCATAATTCAATCATTTAAATCTACAATTTAGAGAACCCATGATAATTGAAGAAAACCCTAACTCTATTGGGGAATTCAAATGTTTGAAATTGAGGACTTTGGAAACTCCATGGATGAAGGGAATCCATGGATGAAAACTAACATACCTCAAAGCACAAAGCTTAACTTAAATAGAGGAATTGAGGCTTGACCTTGATCCTAGCTTGAATCCTTTCTTCTTATTCAAGTTTCTAGAGAGAGAAATATTTTGGAGAGGAACATCTTTGATTTTCTTTTGGGTTTTGGAAATACTGACTTGAATGGGTGAGTTTTGGGGTTAAAATGACTTATATAGGGGTCCTAGGCTTGGGTAAAATGACATAGCATTGAGTTAAAACAACTGGGAAAAGAAACAATAACCCCTGACTTTAAAACTGTCGAATTGGCTCACTGGAAGCTCACCACGGGTCGTCATGACCACCACGGCCCGTCAAACGGGCCGTGAAGAAATTCAGCCCGACAGTGCTTCACACTTTCGGGCATAACTTTTTACTCCAATATGGGAATTGGGCAAAGTCGGTGGCGTTGGAAAGAGGACTCAGAGACATTTAATTTGATCATTCATGAGCCACTTAATTCATTTTAACTAAAATATATGATCATATGAAGTTGACCCTAAACTCTAAGTCTAATGAAAAGCCTTTCACGGAAAACTTCAGGGTCGGTGTGGGGCTTCACGGGCCGTTGTGATGCCCGAGGCCCTTGACCAGTAGCTAGGTTTGCCACACCTCTTCCCCTAAAAACCAACTCTTGTCCACGACCCCTCCCACTTCCCGGCAAGGCCTTCACGAGTCGTCTAGTGGCTCGTGGGAAGGGTCCTATTTTGGTCATCCTTGGGGTAGCTGCTGCTTCACCACCACGAGTTGCACCACGATCGGTGGTGACCACCACGAGCCGTCTTGGCTCTCGTGGTAGGTGGCCAGCCTTTGTTGTCTACTGCCTAAGGTCTACGGGCACCACCACGACTCGTGGTGCCCTTTCACGACTCGTGTGAACTTCTTGGTGGTTGCCAAGGCTAAATCCTAGGTTGTAACCTCTCCCTTGGACCCTTGCTTAGGCTACTAAGTTCCGAGGTGTTACAGGATTAGACTAAATTTGTTGTTGGTGTTGTTGTTGTTGTAGTTATTGTTGTTGTTGTTATTGTTGTTGTTGAATTGAGATGTCATACATATAATAAAGCTCATTTTTCTACTATAAACTAAGAATTTTACATTTCAATATTAAAATATTTGTATTTTAAGGTAAATGAAGTGTTTCTTGTGTGTATTCTATTAACTCTAGTTGTTTCTTGTGCTTATGTAATTGACTGTTTTTTAAGGATTTAGCATGTATAACTTAGGCAACACATATTTTTCGAATGCGATTTTGCAATCTTTTAGGCACACCCTAGTGTTGCTTCGGCTAATTGCATCAATAGATCGTGTATCACCATGTGATAGTAAGCATCAACTTAGAACTTCCCTTTAGTTTGATCCATTTTGAATGGCTTTTATACCTTAGCTAATGAATGTCATTTCTTGTTGCTGCTAACATGGACGGACTCTGTGTAGTTTGCATGATTCGATATCTAGTTGACCTATCTATGTCTGGTGCCTTTGAGTAAGTCTTGCCAAAGAAAATTGTTATCCATTTGAGAGGTATGCATTATCTTATATTGTTTGTGATTTAACATGAGAGATATCCCCTATCTTACACACACACATACATGGAAATGGGTGAATTGACGTGAATCTATGCTGACATCTCTAACCCACTTATAATTAACGTATCCTTGTCACTTATTTATTTCCTTTTGTAGTTTAAGGAGCGTAGGATGAAGATCTAATAGCCCAACATGAATGTAATCACATCAATGCACATATCCGAGGAGGAAAAAAGTCAACACCAACCTAAAGCATTTCCAAAACATCATCGCATAAGGCCTATATGTAACTCATACTCAAATGTATATAAGTATGGAGATATCAATCAAGGTAACTTATTTTCTCAAAATTAAGTTTTTTTCATGGATATGCATGCATGAGGAAACAAGGAAATAATCAAGACACAAGAAACCATAAGAGTGAATCATGAGGAACTAAATACCTCAAGCTAGAGTTGGAACGGAGGGATAGAGATGAGGATAATGGGACACCATATCGGCCTCGACCTTCCAATAGCACCTTCAACTAACTGATTCCTCCAAAGAACCTTTACGAAAGCAACTTCTTTGTTTCTCAACTTCCGTACTTGACGGTCCAAAATCTCCATCGAAATCTTTTCATAAGAAAGGCTATCCTTTATACCAAGAATCTCTAATGGTACTATAGACTTTGGAACACAAATAAATTTCTTCACCAAGGAGACATTTAAAACCGGATGCACCGATGCAAAGTCATTAGGAAATTCAAGTTCATAAGCAATTTTACCAGTATGGCTCAAAATCTTATATGGGCCTATAAAATGGGGACTAAGATTCCTTTCTTTCCAAACCTCATCACACCTTTCATGGGTTAAATTTTGAAATAGACTCAATCATCTACATCAAATTCAAGATCTCTTCTTCTAACATAGGCATAGGACGTTTTGCAACTTTTAGACGTTTTCAACCTTTCTCTAATAAGATAAACTTTCTCCATAGCCTCTTTTACCAATTTTGGGGCTATCATAGCAACTTTACCAACTTCAAACCAACCTATGGGAGATTTGTACCTCGTACCATAAAAAGGCTCCAATGGAGCCATACCACTGCTTGAATTAGAGCTATTATTATACGCAAACTCAATGAAAGTCAAATGATCATTTTAATTACCCATGAAATCAATCAAACACTCAAGCTCTCAACATATCTTCAAAAGTTTTGATAATATGTTGTGCTTGCCAATTCATTTGAGGATGAAAGGCCGTACTAAGCTCAACACGAGTACCAAGCCCCTTTTTGAAAGATTTCCAAAATAAAGAAGTGAATTGGGTACCATTATCGGAGATGATTGAAAGGGTTACTCTATGCAACCTAACCATCCTTCTTCAATTCAATTTAGCATAGTCTTGTGCCGAATAAAAAACCTTGACTGGGATGAAATGAGCCTATTTCTTCATATGATTTCCAAAATAAAGAAGTGAATTGGGTACCATTATCGGAGATGATTGAAAGGGTTACTCTATGCAACCTAACCATCTTTCTTCAATTCAATTTAGCATAGTCTTGTGCCGAATAAGAAACCTTGACTGGGATGAAATGAGCCTATTTCTTCATACGGTCTACTATAACCCAAATCGAGTCATGTTATCGCCAGGTACGGGGTAAACCAACAATGAAGTCCATATTCAAATCTCCCCACTTCCAAATAAGAATATTTATATCTTGGGACAAACCTCCTGGATTTTGATGTTCAACTTTCACTTGTTGACAATTAGGACACTTATCCACAAATTTCGCAATATCCTTCTTAATCCCATTCAACAAATAAGTCTCCCACAAGACACGGTAGATCTTGGTGGCTCCCGGGTGAATGGAATATCGAGAACTATGGGCTTCTAATAAGATTTGCTCTCTGAAGTCACCTACTTTGGGAAGACGCAAATGACCTTGATATCGAAGCGCTCTATCTCCCCCTTGGGAGAAAGCCTCAACAGACTTTTAAAACACCACTTCCTTCAACTCAATAAATATCGGGTCAAAAATTTGCTTTGCTTTAACTTTCGACACAAAAGATAATTCTGAACCATTATGAACCATAACACCACCTTTGGTGTAGTCAACAAATCGAACACCCAATCGGGCCAATCCATGAACATCACGAACTAACTCCTTCTTATCTTCCTCAGCATGTGCAACACTGCCCATTGATAGCCGACTATCAACATCTGCCACTACCTTTGCTTTGTCGGGGTGATAGAGGCCACTCAAGTCATAATCCTTTAGTAACTCAAGCCACCTCATTTGGTGAAGATTTAAATCCTCTTTTTGAACACATATTGCAAACTTCTCTGGCCGGTGAAGACATAAACATACCATATAAATAATGTTTCCAAATCATTAAAGCAAAGACAACCGCTGCTAGTTCTAAGTCATGGGTAGGATAGTTGTTTTAATGAATTTTAAGTTGCCTTGAAGCGTAGGCAAAGACTTTCACATTTTGCATAAGGAAACATCCTTACCCAATTCTTGAAGAATCACAATAAACAAGAAACCAATCAGATCCTTCCGGTAATGCTAGCTCCAGAACGGTGGTAAATCATTCAATTCTTAAAAATTCTTCTCAAAAGCTTCCGACCATAAGAATTTGACTTTCTTTTGGCTCAACATCTTTAATAGAGAGGCATTCAAACAAAACCTTCCACAAGCCTTCTATAGTAACAAGCTAAACCCAAGAAACATTTAACACCTAAAGGAATAGAGGTATGTGCCAACTCTTAACCACATCCGTCTTTTTAGAGTCTACCTCAATACCCTTGCCGAAGACAATGTGACCAAGAAAATCCATGAATCTTAACCAAAACTAGCACTTACTAAACATTCCAAAGAGTTGTTGGTCCTTGAGGACTTGCAACACCATCCTCAAATGATCGGTATGCTCATCCTCACTCCATGAATAGATCAAAATATCATCAATAAACACGATCACGAACATATCAAGGTATTGTTTGAACATCCTATTAATTAAATCCATAAATGGGACCGGAGACTTAGTCAACCCAAATGACATCACCAAAAACTCATAGTTACCATACCAATTCCGAAAATACATATTCGAAATATCATCTTCCTTCACCCTTAATTGGTGATAACCCGACCGGATGTCAATCTTATAAAACTAACTTGATCCTTGTAGTTGTCGAATAAATCATCAATCCTTAGAAGAGGGTACTTGTTCTTAATAGTGACTTTGATCAACTGACGGTAATCAATGCACATACAAAGGGAACCATCCTTATTTCGAACAAACAAGACTGGAGCACCCCATGGAGAGATAATCGGTCGGATGAAATGCTTATCCAACAAGTCTTTCAATTGCTCTTTAAATTCCTTAAGTTCTACCTGTTAAAGAGGAATAGATTGGTTGCATATGATGGAGAAGTTCAATACCAAAGTATATTTCCCTTAGGGGACGAACAAAAGATAGATTATCAGGAAACACTCTGGGAAACTCATTAACAACAGGGACCAACTCAAGAGTAGGGGCTTCAGAATCCGTATCCAAAACCCAAGCAATATGGTATATGCAACCCTTAGAAATCATCTTTCTAGCTTTATGACAAGAAACAAACTAACCTAAAGGCATATAATTTCCCATTTTGCACTCTAGGATAGGTTCATTTTGAAACTAAAACTTGACCACTCGGGTTCTACAATCAATAGAAGCATAACAATAATGAATCCAATCTATATTAAGAATAACATCGAAATATAACATATCAAGCTCTACAATATCACCATAAGTTACTCGATGGGATAAGGAGACAAAAAAATTTATATAGACTGTCGTAGCCACAATAGATTCACCAATAGGAGTAGATATAGAAAAAAGATCTAACAACAGATTCAGAGAGATGCCAAACCTCATAGACACAAATGGCATCACAAAAGAAAAGGTAGCGTCGGGATCAAGCAAGGCATAAACATCAAGATAAAAGACTTTCATCATAGTGGTAACTAGATTAGGAGAACCTTCTTTGTCATGACGAGTTTGAACTGCATAATTTATTTATTTTGCTTCTGACCTCTACTAGAACCTGATGGATGGTAAGGTTGAACCCTTCGATGATTATCTACTCTATTCTTAGCAACTGAGGGACAATCTCTTATCTTATGATCCTTCTTGCCACAACCAAAACATGCATTGTAACCGGCTAGACATTTAACCCTCATGCTTTCTTCCATATCTAGTACAAGTAGACAAGGAAGATCCATCACCATTTCCTCCTTTGGGTTTAGGGCCAGACACCCTATCTTTGTTAAATTTAGGAGCTCGAGCATTGGAGGAAGCTTGACCAGAAAACCTTTGTCGGAACATAGAGCGACCATGTCCATCGGTCCTGGAATGTGAAATGTCATCACCACTGGTCATTGCCTTCTTTGCCTCGCAAGATTTCTCCTCAAGTTTATGTTCTTCTATTTGTTGAGCATGTACCATTTGACGAGAAATGTCCATATCATTAATGAGTATGGTGGTAAGACATTCTTTGACTACCATCTCGGACACTCTCGAAACAAACTTACTCATCCTTGCCCTAGGACCGGCAACTATGGTAGGATCATATGAAGAAAATTGTGTGAATTTCAAGGCATACTCTATCACACTCATATTTCCATGACAAAGGTTGATGAATTCAAGTACATTTGTCTCCCTCATCTCAAGGGGAAAGAACCTATCAAGGAAAATGGCCTTAAGCTTTTCCTAATCAAGAGGACCCACATCAACCGCCCTCTCTTCTTTCCATTGGTTGAACTAAACTTAAGCAACACCCTTAAGATGATAAGAATCCAATTCTGCCTTTTCCACCTTCCTCACTCCAATGATCATGAACAACTTATACACCTCATCAATAAACTCTTGAGGATCTTACTCAACCTTGGAACCATGAAATTCTGGAGAATTCATTCAAGTGAAGTCCCTCACTCTAGTTTATGTCATACCTACATTTGGGTTCACGGGGACCACAGTCTCCCAGTTCTCTTGAGTCTTTATGGCTTGGGCCGACACCTGAAAAGCAGCCCAAAACACCGCATTAGTCATTTGTTCAGCCAAAGGGTCAGCCAAAACTTGAGATCTTCTACAGGAGCTTGAGGAGGAGCTCGAGGAGCTTCTGTTCCATATTCTCATCAGATTCCTTGAAATGTAAGCTCTTTGAGGAGCCATATCCTTAAAATCAGCCATGAAGTATTAGGAGAAAGATATATAGAGTTACACTCTATTGCACAACTTTTAGAGTTATGAAAGAAGTGGAGTTTCCTAATAATCTTATAGCTTTTTATTCATAAATGTGGCGTGTTATACACTGGTAGACAACACTATACTCGACATGGCTTAATGACTTTCTAGGACCTTTCTAAACATTGTGCTATGAATACCAAGTTTTTCACGACCCCTTAGTACAACCTAGTCATAACATGGCGTATAGGACCCCGAGAGACCCTATACAAGACACTTATCATAAATCATACAAGATAATAGAATTCAAAAAATTCAAAAGACATTTTTCTATCATAAAGAGTTTGATAAAAGCAGAAGTCTAAGATAAGTCTCAAGCCATCAAGTACCCCATAAGGAAAGTGATTGGGACATAACCTATACATCACAGACAAGTTTAAAATGAAATGACATAAAGCAATAAAGAGTCTTGATCCTCAGAACGTGTGAACTCACCAATCTTCAAAGGATAAAAAGGATCAACTAGTCACGAGTGTGCGGAATGGGAACGTCGGACCCTATATTAGTGAAACAATGTAGGCACAAGTATGCATTAGTACATGGAATGTACTAAGTATGAAATAAATGCATAAGATTAATGATATCATGCTAAAAGGGCCTTTACATGACATGCAATGACAAGCTAAACCATAAAATAACATGTTAGAAAACATAAGTCGTAACCACGGTCAATGCAAGCTAGACATCTTCGAAACATATTTGAGATACTTTCAGAAAGTAACCTTAGTTTATTATTGTAGGGACTTGTCATTGACCGAAATAGACTATGTGATCTATAACACTGAATTTAGTGTCTATCCCACACTGAAACGAGAAGTCCTTACTTGCCAAGGTAAGAACCATAAACTTGAGCTAAAGTTGATCCACTAGCTAATTTCTATCTAAGACACACCTGTGGTGGCACATAGTTATGGATCATGGGTAATCGCCACTAGTCCACTCGGTGCTAAGCATAAATCCCACAGAATAGATATTAATTACATTCATCTTATTATCCATGGAAAGACACAATCACATAGCCAATCCAAGCTAAAAGTTATTTAGAATAGCTCCCAAATCATGATTCAATCTTTAGTTGAGAAAACTTTTCAACCCTATGAATCCTACATGTGAGAATAACATTTCACAACAATAATATCGATGCTTTCATATATCAAAGAAACCTTAAATCATTCATATCTCCATAATTTCTTAGTTCATGGGTTTATCATAAGATCATGGTTGAAAAGAATAATTGAAGCATGAAAAAATGAAATTTCAACTAAATATCATAGATTAATATCAAATAACGCATTAGAATATTTAATTAATGATAAAAAATCATAATTGGAAGAAATCCACATTTCTTGACTTTAAATCCTAATTAGATAATTTGAGAATTGAATTGGAAACTGGAAAACTTTAGGGACCCCACGGTGGAAATGACTCCATGGGTGAATGAACACATACCTTTACACCATAGCCCAACAAAATGGAGGATTTGGAGACTTGAATGGAATCCTATCTCTTCTTTTTCTTCCTTAGAGCTCTGAGAATTTAGGAGGATTAACTTGGTCAACTTTTGGGAATATAGGAGAATTAGTTCAATTAGGTAATTTGGGAATTTTAAACATCTATTTAGGGCCTAGAGTAGAATGTAAAACGACATAGTATTGGGTTAAAATAATTAGGAAAAGGCCGTAAAACCCCTTTTAAAATAATTATCGGATCCCATATATGGTTAGACCTACGGTCCGTAGGTCCTTCGATGGATGGTACTGTTCAATCGTAAATGGGTTACTGAACCCTAAAATTCACCCAGTTAGGATGCATCCCATGTATGATCTGTAGGTCTTCCTACGTTCCATACATATCATACGTAGAACCCAACTTTGACCCTCAAAATTTCACTAAGTTTCGAACTAACATACGAGACCTACCTATGACTCGTATATGAGATGATGAACCATCCTGGTGAGCCATAAAAAAAGGTACTGAAACTTGACTTTAAAAATTATTTTTCCCACCACCTATGGTTTCCATCTACGGCCCGTAGGAGCACCAACGGTCTGTAGATGTGAACCGTAGACACAGACACCACCTAAAAATCTGCATTTTCCTTCCTGTCCAAATTTGGGAGTTAAAATTTTATAAGAGTAGTATTTATGTTTATGAATATAAATAAAGTAAAACTTATATTAAAAACGGGAAATATTTATTCATATAAATGCATCCAAAAAATAGATTAATAAAATATATATTGTGCTATATGAAATTGACTATATATGTAGAAAGAAAGATAAGATATTAGGAAGTGATACATGTGCCAAAATTTATCCGATATTTATTTATATTTACCTGCAAATATCTGCACCGATGTTTACATTTAATAAATATAAGTATGCGATAAGTTTTGGCCAGAGCAAAAATGACAGTTTCCTTCATGATTTTTTCTGAGATAATACGTTTAATTTAAGTTACTAGTTAGGGTTATGTCAAGTCATTGATTATTGTAGTGTAGATTGAAAAAAAAAAGAATAAAGAAGTTGGAATGGACTAAATAAAATATTTGCTCGTTCAAATATTAATATGGTGCTTTTGAATAAATATAAATAAAATTAAGTGATCTTATTATTATAAAAGAGAAAAAATGATTTTATCAAATAATTATAAATAGTTAAGTGACCGTTATATCATATAATTGAGATAATATACTAATTTAGATAGTCAAACTCAATTTCATTACTTTCCTCAATGGAAAATCCACTTTCAAAGTGCCCCACCCTCCCCCAAACACCAAACCCCTATATATATTTCCCTCCCATTTAAAAACCCTCCTACCTTTCAAAAGCCTTTGCAAAAACTCTCAAGCAAAAAAATAAAAAATCTCTCAAGATCTCCAAATTCCTTCAAAGTTCAAATCTTTACAAATTAAAGAACGACATAAGACTTAGTATTTTCTTGATTTCATTCCAAAGAAAAAACCCCTTTTTAGTACTTGTTGTTTTTCTCATCATTTCAAAGCATATCCTTTTCTTAAAATTCTTCAAAAATCCAATCTTTCCATTTCTCTCTGATTTTTGTTTTTTTATTGAAATCTCAATGGAAAAAATTATTGCATAGAAATTGATGTTGAAGAAGAAGAAAAAAAACAAAAGGATTTGAGCTTGGTTGATGGATCACCAGATCATGTCGAATCTGTTCCAACATTGATCACTATTGTTGATTATGATTCTATTTTTATATTGTTTCTTCTTATAGTAGTGGATATTGTTATTATGATGGCAGAAGAATGGCCTCCTTTAACAATTGAGTCCAGTTCTTTAATTAGGCTCATTTACACACCAATTTGCTCAACTGAGCCCGAGAATTTCAAAGAGATAGTCGAGGAAGAAACTAAGCCTATTGAGTATAAGCCTTATAAAATAGTGGTATGATTCCAACTTTTCAACTCTTTCAAGTGATATAATTGTTAATTTTAGCCTATTTTTATGACATCTTAATCATGTAGTAACATAGTGTGGGATAACTATTTTAAAGCTCTTTCAAGTAATACACTTTATAATTTTAGTATATTTTTATGACATTATCTTAATCAGTCAACTAAGTAGTAAAATAAATAGGGTAGGTTCTAACTACTTTTTGGCTCGGTAATTGAATAAATAGTCACTCTTATGATAAAAGTTTCAATTTAGAAAATATCCACTTTTCATTGTGGGGCTAACTAATATTAAGTATTCATTGAGATGTTATAGATTACTAAACAACCTCTGTATTGTCATAAGGTCTGCATACATACTACCTTGTGGGATTATATTGAGTTTGTTGTTGTATTATTGAAATGTCATACATAAATATATATGAGATAAGACTCCTAGTTCTACTATATGTTTCTTGTGTGTATTGTAACTATTAACACTTTGTTGATTTTTACGGCATGGGATTATGTAACTTAGGAAACACATGTTTTCTAAATGTGGTTGTGCAATCTTGTATGCGCACCGTGGTGTTGCTTCAACTCCTTACATCGATCGATCATGTATTTCCATGTCAAAGTAGGGATCAAGTTACAATTTTCCTTTTATTATGTTCCATTTTTAGTGTATTTTACCTTAGCTTATCATAATTTCTTTTTTCAGCTTATGATAATGGATTATGTGTAGTGTGCGTCATCCGAGAGATTTTTGACTTATCGATGTTTTATGGGAGGTTTCTTGTCAGACCGAAGAACATTGTTAGCCAATTAAGAAGTATATCCAGACCTAGTATTTCACTATGTACCTTGTATTTCTTTGTAAAATTATTTGATATTTCGTCTTACTTCGATGAGAACGGACAGGAAGATGCACACGAATTCCTACCGTGCTTTCTCAATCAACTTGAAAGTTGTTGTAACAAATTAGAGACAAAATACAACATTGTGAAGGAGGCCTTCAGTGGTTGCCTTGTGAGAAAGGTAAGCATTTGTATGTTTGGTCTCTCTATTTTATCTTACTTTCTTTACTCCTGTTGTTTTCTTTTTTTTGAACTGGTGAGCCAAGGGTCTATCAGGAACACCCTCTCTACCTCCCAAGGTAGGTGTAAGGTCTGTGTTAATTTGTTTTTCTCAATTTACAGCTCCATTGTTGTAATTGTGGTCATTTCTCTATCACACTCGAGCTTGTAATCGACATAAGCTTGGACATTGAGGATGTTGGCAGTGTACTAGTAGCACTGGAATCTTTAACTAGGATGGTGAAAATTGAGTTTTCTTGTGAGATTTTAAAGAGATTAAAAAAAAATGGGTTAGTTGTTCAAAAGGTGGAAAAGCATGTTTAATTTCCGCTGGAATTGGACATGCTTCTTTATACTAATAAAATCAATTATGTGACTATCTTCATTTGGACTTTTACATACATTTTATCTACTGTTAGCATTTACATGATGTTGTTTCAAAATTTTCCTTTTCTCAGTAGGAAGAATGAAATACGATCTCTACGCAGTTATAGTGCATTCTGGACCTTCAATCTCTTCAGGTCACTATTGCACCTTCATTCGTTGTTCTCCAAATGAATGGTACAAATTTGATGACATGCAAGAATGGAAAATAGTAGAATTTCCTTATTTTGTTAGAAACATTTTGAGTTTACGACAACTAACTTTATAGTTTGTTTGATTTTGTCATAAGTTGATTTAGTTCAAGAAGATGTTGTTTTGGCAGAGCAGGCATACATTATGTTTTATGCAAAGAGAGGCACTCCGTGGTTTAAATATTATATTCAAATCCACCGGTCCTTCGGATATCAGGCAATACCCACAACTTCCGTTGTTGGTGATTCAAATGATGTTATAGATGAGACATCTCTGAAACATGAACTCAACAAGATTGAGGATAACGATTCCCTTGGTAAACTCATCTTCTACTTCTATTTATTCGAGAATCCATGTTATTGCCTTACTAAATATGGAAAGCTTATCACTCTGCTTTTGGCCTTACACAATATTCTACTATTTGCAAATACTTAAGCTGATGATCTATTAGCAACAAACCTTCTATTTTTACGAGGTAAGGGGTAAGGTCTGTATAATGAGTTTGTTGTTCACCCGTACAAATTTGAAAAGTAATTTGAGTGATATAGTGTTTCATTCACACAAATTCAATTATTATTTTTACAAAGTAAAATATATGTTCAAACACAACATCCGAAATCTATCTCCAACTCCAAAATCCAAACACATATCTTCTTTCAACACCTACTAACTGTATTTTTTTTAATATCAGCAAATCAGGTTTATTGCGAAGATCAATTGCAGGTCGTGGAAATAAAGCAGACGTGTTTAAGAGATGAAGAATTCATGGATGCATAGCACGGGCGGCTTACATGAATGTTTTGTGAACAAGAAGAAGAGGATGCTCGAAGGTTAATTCTCCGAGTAGAGATGATAGAAGTTCAGCTAGTATTCGTCGGTCCAGCTTTAGTTAATTGCATCCGAAGGTTTACCTCCTGTAATGGCTAGTACCAACACAACAAATGAGTAATTTGAACTCATTTGTTATACTTCTTTAGGTATACTAGAAGAATTCAAAAATTTTATTTCATTGATTCAAAGATAGAACCAATATCATATAATATTTTGGATGAATTATTTATACATTTTAAGTTGACTTTTTTTGGATATATTTCCCTTCGCCATGTGAAATAAAATAGAAGTTACTATCTTTCCATACATTGTTTTGGCTAGTTATTCATGTGTTCAATTGAATATTTAATAAGAACGTTACTCAGCTCCAACCTAGAATCAAGGTTCCAATATTCATTTTGAAATGGGAAAAAAGTAAATTATGATAAATAAATTAAATTGAAATAGATAAAGTAACACTTTAATGACAAATTATTTTCTACCATAGAGGCTTGTTATCACGTTTATAATACCTTATAGGGATAAGGCATAAGTACCCCCCTAGACTATGACTGAAATCTCAGAGACACACCTTAACTAATCTAAGGTCCTATTACCCCCCTAAACTCATTTTTTGTGTAATTTTGTACATCTTTTGGATTACATGGCACACTCCGTGACTCCACTTAAGGGAGACGCATGGGAGATGTTTGGAGGCCACGTAGGCCAAAAAGGTATACAAAATTACAAAAAAAATAAGTTCAGGGGGGTAATAGGACCTTAGTTTAGTTAAGGTGTGTCTCTGGAGTTTCTATCATAGTCTAGGGGCGTACTAATGCCTTATCCCTGCCTTATATATATTTGTAACATCCCGAAAAATTTCTAAGTTAAAACTCGAACCATTCTTCATTTACTTGTAGGGTAATATCGGGTGATTCTTAAATTTTTCATATGTGTAAAGGTAAATTGTTTAGTGTGGGAATGATTTTGGATATCAATTAAGATCACTAGAAACTTCTAGCACAAAGTAGAGTTGAAAGTTTCCTTATCGATTAAGTTATGATGTAAGATTCTACTTGTGTCAACTTAAAACGACCATATCTCTTAGAATATAAAGAGTTACATGGACCATAACCAATCAAATTAAAGATATTTGAATCTTCTTTCCAAGGCCACAAATTTCGCGTCAATTGAATTCTGACTAAAAAGTTATGACCATTTTAGTAACCAGATACAGTGCACTGATGAATTAGCCGATGGGAAAATATTAAAAAGGGTCTTTTTGTAGTTTTACCTCTAAGAAAATCCTAAACTAATTTGAAAACTAATTAAAGACCCAAAACAATCAGATTTTCATCTCTTAATACATCATTCTCTTCTCTCTCAAACCCTAAGACAAAACCTTAAGGGAAAATCAAAGTAGAAGACTCCATTCAAAATTCTTTTAATCTTTTTCAAGATTCTTCTTCAAGGTAAGTCTTTCTCTAAGAATTCAATTCTTTCCAACTCAAATTCTTCCATACAATTATGAATCACTAATGAAAATCATAATTCTTGGCCATGGAGATTTCAAGAAACTAATTCAAGAATCTCAAAAAAGTTTTTCTTGATTGTTCTCCTTCAAGCTAGGATTTCAAGGGTGCTAATCAAGTTCTTCTTAAAGATTCTTTAAGAACTTTATTTTTTCAGGTATGTCAAGCTATGATAGTGTTGGCCTAGTTCATCCTCACGCCCTACATCTACTTTCAATTCAGTAAAAGAAAAATTTAGGATTCTACCCCTAGATTTGAGTATTCTTGAGTTGAGTTGATTTTGAGTTCTCGAGTTCCTGTTTCTTTTTGAAATTCTATTCCTAATTATTGAATTGCTATATGTTATGCATTAAGATTCTTGTGTGGATTTGTTCATGTCTATATTTCAGTATGAGCCCTATGAATTGAGTATTTTTGAGATGAGTAGTACCGTTGAGTTCTGAGTTTCCATATTGCTATTCAGATCCCTGAGTTGAGTCGTTCATGTCCATAATTCAGCATGAACCCTATAAATTGAGTTAGAAATCTTAAGAAGTTTTTTAAAGCCAACACTTGAGTTTTAAACTAAGTTTTTGAAGAAGTAAAGATGAGTTTTGAGAAAGAGTTTCTAAAATATGATTAGTATGACAATCGAGTATGCCATCAATGTTTAAGTAGTATGGTATCTAGTTATGCCATCAATATTTATGCAGTATGACTTCCCGAGTCATCAATGATCATAACACAATATGATTTTGTTATATTTTTTAGAAAGAGTTTTTAAGTATGAATTGAGCAAGAGTATAAGGGAACTAATATTTCCAAATATATCTGTTTTTACATTGATAAAAGAAAAACTTTGATTTAAAAATAAGTTATGAGTTCAAAAGATATTTCAAGAGCAGTTACCTCTTTTAATAGGGAAGTTTGAGCAATTATCTCAAACCAGAGGAGGAGTTATGTTTTTAAACATATGATCATGAGTTATATATATTATTAGTAGTAGTATTGAGCATCGATATGGGAATGAGTTCAGACAACTCAAACTCTTCATAAACCATGTATGCCAACATGTGTAAAGGATCATACTTTTTTGATGATTCCTTATTTAGTTTAAGTATAACTTAGTAGATGCACTTAGTTGAGGTGTCCTATACCCCGACAAGGTATATGACAGTTCTGGCAGCGTGGACGAGATGATGTATCATCATGTAGTTCATAGTGATGGTTGTCGGTTAGAGAATCTCCCAATAGAGTTTAAGTGTATTTTTTATATATCACATATTATGTTGAGTTTAGAGATGAGAAAGTATTTTGTAAAGTTTTAAATGATTTAACTCCTTTATTTCTTTATATTCATCTTGAGTACATTATTATCTATTGCAGTCCTTTCTTTAAGTTAATTGTTATTTAGCTATATTACATACTCGTACATTCAATGTACTGATATCATTCGACTTACATCTTTTAATGATGCAGATAAATGTTCTTAGGATCCTCAGTAAGAGTTCGTTGAGATCATTTCGTCAGCTTTTGAGTAAGACCTCCTTGCTTGTGGAGGACTCCAGTTTTATGAGTTGTTAGTAGTAGTTCTTTTCAGGAGTCGTGGGTCTTGTCCCGAGACTCATCTTTGTATAGTAGAGGCTTCATAGATAGACATTTTTGGAGAGTCTTTCAGTTTCAAATATTTTATTTAAAACTTATGTTTCATACTCAGTATATTCAGCAAAGTTTTGTGATTCAGTAAAAAAAATATTTAAACCTTTCTTTCAATTTGATGATTATGTATGCTCAAGTTAGTCTTCCTCTTGTAGTCAGCCAGGATGAGGCTTCACTTGGAGACCAACAATGGTTCTTGAGTGCGGTCCACGTCCAGGGTGTAGGCTCGGGTCGTGACAAACTTGGTATCAGAGCACAAAGTTCAAGTGTCCTAGGGTGTCTATGAAGCCATGTCAAGTAGGATCTTATTTATGGTTGTGAGGGCCCCACTTCTATAAATGAGGGACTATAGATATTTAGGAAAAGTTTCCCTTCTTTCATACTCTAAATCATACAGTAGAGCTGTATCATAAGGAACTTATTCAAACACGTTTGTTTCTCAAATAAATTCGACTACTCCTCATACTCAAGGTAGTTGAAAAGCGAAGCCAGTTCCAAATCGATGAGTTACTCTCAGCAAAAGTCTTGAGGAAGTCATGAGAATGTAGAGGGACTTAAGAGAATCTCATGAGTGAGCTTAAGTGTTGAGATTCAAAAGAATGCACTCTTATTCATATGAATCATGCGTTCGAGCCAAAAGTGAGATGTATTCCCAAACTCTTTTCTCTAAACTTTGTTTCAGTTGATACACTTATGCGAAAGTGTGTTTTGGAGCTTGGGTAGTATTTTCACCCGAAAAGATAGTATTAGTTCTGAGATTATAAGCAGTAGTAGTAAGAGTGCCCAAAGTTAAAAGAATGCATACAGACGTTCAGTAATCTAAGAAAGGGAGATAGTGATGAGGCAAGCTATGTTATTATATTCATGCACCCAGTAGGTTATTAATGAGTAGTTTTCCCTTATGGGTAGACTAACAAGTGATGAGTTTGTGTAGATTGCATGATAGGAGATAGAGTAAAGGTTACTAGTTAGGATGAGTTAGAGTGTACTTTAACTAGAAAGGAGGTTATGATGATATGTCATTGTATTGGTAATGACCAACTATAGGTGCTGGATAGAAAAGCAGGAGTATTCATAAGGTGATAGATCTTAAGCTAGGCTTATGATTCTTGAGGTAGAGCCCATAATATTCAAAGTGTTATAGAACTAGTTAGGCAATGATGTATAGTGAATGAGTACATTGTACTTAAGTTGTGAAGTGGAATGTGGTAGTAATATGTAAGGATGTAGACTGAGAGATAAAGATTGACTACTTGTCATGAGGTTTTAGTGGGCGAGTGTTTCTTAATTTTTTCTAGTAGTTGTAACTTGTTATAGTAAGAGAGAAATCATATTAATATATGGGTTTAGTAATAAACATTAAGCTTGAATTTGAGATGAGCATCGTGATCAAAAGAATGGCAGCATGAGGGTCATGATGTTAGTCTTGAGATTTGATCTCGTAGACTTGACATAAAGTAGGTGAGGAATTGAGATGTTAGCTACAATGAAGATGAGTGGTACAAGTGAGAGATCCTAAATTTTAGATAAGGGCAGTGAAGTGTGGCTAAGTCGTAAGAGTAACAAGAGCATTAAGAGGTGTAACGAGATTGTATGTAATCAGACGAGGTTCCAATTAGGTTAATAATTTTCCATGTGTGCCTAGATAGTATATTTGTGCTGTCAATGTGGAATAGGCTGAGGTAAGCATTATTTTTTTTCTCCTCTAGAGTTAAATGAAACGATCTTATAAGCCAATGAGAAGAGCTTAATGGAAGCATCTTAGAAAGTGGTCCTAGAAGGAGTCTTAGTACCTGCTTATGGAGAGTTTCGTAGCCATGCGATAAGCCTTTCCTAGTATTAACGGGAATGTAGACCAGTGTGGAGATGATGGAATAGATCCATAGCTTTCAAGTGTCAGCTTTAGACCTAAGGGGGAGATTATAAGATGAGAAACCAAGTCAAGTGATGAGGATGAGATAGTGAAGTCTTCCGAAAGAGTTTTAGAGATACATCAATCCATTCATACTCTAGCGTATTCATCAAAGTTCAGTTATTATAACATCTTGTTGATATTCCTAATATAAGAATTCTGTCTATGACCTATGATCATACACTTTAGAGAGATTCACATCTATGCTTAGTTTTCAGAATTAGGGGAAAAGACTTTACCCCATTGATCTCAATCTTACTCCATAAAGTTATGGATATCTAACTCATGATATGAACATATTCATATAAGCACTCATGTATCATAGTATGTCCAGTCTCACAAGTTCATGATTTACTCTCAATGGCTAGTAACATAATGTTATGCCATGTATATTCTTATATCAGATATCTCGAATGAATCGTGCTTATGATCTTTCGCCCTAAGGTTCTCTTAGTGATCCTTTTTTGTTTTGGAGAGTCGTGTTGTTGATAATAGTTGTGTGATGATGGAGGAGAGGATTTCTATTTCTTATTGTGATAGTGATGGTGTGTTTATTCCATCTAAGGTTATGAATGTGGAGGAAGAAGGAGATAAGGTTTTACAATGAATACTAACTAAGCTTCCTGGTGGTAATGCATGAAAGTTGAGTTTGTAGAGATGATTAGAGGATGAGAAGTTCTTAGAAAGTGGGTTAGTAGGAGTCTATGGAGTGGTTAAGGTTCTAAGCTTGAATGTGTATTTTTGATAACATGTGGACAATGCGTGATACATTAGGTGTTTTGTGATATGAGCTCAAGTTTAGCTGAATGCAGTGGTAAGGAGCAGTGTTCTTGGGATGAGATTTCCTATAAAGGTATAGAACCCAAAACTTGTGATTTAGATAAGAATAATCACCCTATATTAAGTACTTTGTGATTCTGGGTTAGACTTGAATATAGTAAGAGTAACCCCATTTCATTCTCAGGCCAGCCGTCATTTGAGGACGAATGATCCCAAGGGGGAGATATTGTAACACCCCGAAAAGTTCTAACTTAAGACTTGAACCATTCTTCATTTACTTGTAGGTTCATATCGGGTGATTCTTAAATTGCTTATATGTGTAAAGGTAAATTCTTTAGTGTGGAAATGATTTTGGATATAATTAAGGTCATTAGAAACTTCTAGCACAAAGTAGAGTTGAAAGTTTTCTTATCGATTAAGTTTTGATGTAAGATTCTACTTGGGTCAACTTCAAACGATTATATTTTTTAGAATATAAAGAGTTACGTGTCCCATAACCTATCAAATTAATGGTATTTGAATCTTCTTTCCAATGCCACCAATTTTGCGTCAATCCAAATTTTGAGTAAAAAGTTATGACCATTTTAGTAACCTGATACAGTGCAGTGACGAATTAACCGACGGAAAAACATTAAAAAGGGTTGTTTTTGTCTTTTTACCTCTAAAAAAACCCTAAACAAATTTCTAAACTAATTAAAGACCCAAAACAATCAGATTTTCATCACTTAATACATCATTCTCTTTTCTCTCAAACCCTAACATAAAACCCTAAGGAAAAATCAAAGTAGAAGACTCCATTCAAGATTCTTCTTCAAGGTAAGTCTTTCTCCAAGAATTCAATTCTTTCCAACTCAAATTCTTCCATATAATTATGAATCACCAATGAATATCATAATTCTTGGCCATAGACATTTCAAGAAACTAATTTAAGAATCTCAAAAAAGGTTTTCTTGATTCTTCTCCTTTAAGCTAGGGTTTCAAATCTTCTAATCAAGTTCTTCTTCAAAATTCTTCTAGAACTTTTTTCCTCCAGGTATGTAAGGCTATGACAGTGTTCGACTAGTTCATTCTCACGCCCTACATCTACTTCAAATCAGTAAAAGAGAAATTTAGGATTCTACCCCTAGATTTGAGTATTCTTGAGATGAGTTGATTTTGAGTTCTCGAATTCCTATTTCTTTTTGAAATTCTATTCCTAATTATTGAATTGCTATATGTTATGCAGTATGATTCTTGAGTTGATTCGTTCATGTGTATATTTCTGCGTCAACCCTATGAATTGAGTAATTTTGAGATTGTAAAACCTCGGATCTCAAAATGGAGAAAATCCTTGTTTTCAGAAAACTGGTGTCAGTACCAATGGAACCACCCACGGACCGTACGTAGAACCACAGACCTTAGGTGGGGTTCCGTCGTTAAAGCCCAAATGTTGATGGTCTCTAATCCTACCACGGTCGACCAGTACTGTCTGTGGTTGGACCTACGGACCGTAGGTGAGGGTCAACAGCCAATTGGAGGAAAATGGTTGTTGGGTCAACTTCAAACAGTCATATCTTTTATCACAAAATGAATTAGGTGGCCCATGAACTATCAAATAAAAGATAATCAAATCCTCTTTCCAACGCCTCCGAGTTTGGAAAAATCCAAGCTCAGAGTAAAAAGTTATGCTCATTTTAGTGAAGCCCTGTCAGGCAGAGCATGAACGACGACTCCAAACGACGGTAGGTAGTTCAAACGATGGCCCGTCAGTCGTATAGTAGATGGCACTCGTCAGTTTTAAGTCAAGCTCATTTTGATCTTTTTCCCTATACATTTAGCACCTAAACCTCATCATTTGATGCCTAAACTACGTCGTTTTACTCAGTCTAAGGCTAATAACTTTGTCAGACTTATCCAGAACCCTCATTCTCCAAAAAAATCATCCAAATTAGAATGAAAAGAAGAGAAACAGGCACTAGCTTCTTTCAAGAACAAGCAGCAGTGTTCTTCAAGTTTCAGCCTCGCAATCTAATGGATTTCTCCATAGATTTCATCACCAGGTATGTGGGATTTCACTAGTGGGTTCCTTTCATCCACTAGGTCCCTAGAATTCAGTCAGTTCCTTGATTTTCCATATCTTGTTTAGACCTAGGGTTTCTAAAACCTTGGATATTTACTGTGATTTAGCTGTTGTAGTATCCTAAATCGAAATAGCTTATTTCTTGGAATGTTTTCTTGATTCCTTGCATAAAATATAGAACACTAGTTGTATAATTCTCTCAGTTCACGAATTAAACTTGCTAGGTCAGTTAAAAGAATAATCATGCTCCAGATTTTGAAGATCACATTATCAGTATATAAATGTTGCATTCTCAGATTACATGTCAGTATTTTAAGCTATTCGGTATTTCAGTTACATTTGTGTCATACATATATTCAATTGGGATTAGACTTAGCATTGAGTTGGACTACGGTTCAGCGTACCCTCATAGTCCCAGAACTACGTTCCCCTAGAGGATTATAAGTCCCCTCTATTGGGCATCAGATTTAGTGATCATGCTAGTCATGCCTTTATACCCCTGGCAAGGTATATTGGGTCCTCTCGATGTGGGGTATACATCGGATTCCATGTTTAGCTCACGTAGTTTATGTCGGTTAATAGTTGCTCCCACAGTCAGACTCTTAGTGCATTTGACTAGGTTTTGAGTATATACTTCATCATTCAGTTCATCATGTTATTTTCATGATTAGTACTTGGTCATTGCATTCAGCTTAGCTTTTCAGTTCTGTTTCAGTATTTATATTCTTGCTCAGATTATGTCATTGCTTAGTTATGCTTTGTTCAGCTCATATATATTTGTGCAACTTAGTATCTATATCCTGCATGATCAGTACATCCTAAGTACTGACGCATACACTGCGCTACATCCTTTCATGATGTAGGTTTAGGTACTTAGCATCCAGATCACGCTGAGATCGATTCTCGGTCCGACTTCAGCAACTTCAGTGGTGAGTCCTCGTACTTCGAGGACAACATACATGCTTTTCATTTTAGTGTTTATATTAAGTTTTCAGTTTTTTTAGAGTTAGCTGGGGAGCATGTCCCAGCAACTCAACTCAGTTAGAGGCTTTTCAGACATAGTAATAGATTCAGCTTGAGTTTTTAGGTGGTTGTACATTATCACTAAACTCTTAGTATGTTTTATATGTTCAAACTATTCGGGTTTTATCCCCACACCATATATTTATTGATTTAGCTTCCGCATAGTTCATGCTTTAATTAGTTATTTTCATTATGCTTATGATATGCCAGATTCAGGGTTAGCTTGGGGTCACTTGTGATCCTAGGTGTTGTGTTCCGTCAAGGGGGTAGCCTCAGGGCGTAAAAAATGTGGTATCAGAGCATTAGATTCAAGAGTCCTAGGGTGTCTGTAAGCCGCACTAAGTAGAGTCCCTTTGATGAGTGTGAAATGCGCCACACCTATGAGGGGGAGGCTATAAAGTGTTTTAAGAAAAACTACACTTTCTTTGCTATTCTTATCGTGGGTGGGTATGATCCAATTTATCCTTTCTAAACCGTCGTTATGCGTTTCAAATCATGCCTCCTCGTAGAGCTAACGCACGAAATGCTAACACACGCAATGCTAACGTATTTCCTTCAGTCCTAAAATATGAATGGTGGATCAACTGCAGCTAGGGTTCGAGACTTTATTCGTATGAATCTGCCAGAATTTCTAGGGTCGAAGGTCGGTGAGGACCCACAAAACTTCATTGATGAGGTTAAGAAGATTATTGGAGTAATGCAAGTGACTGGAACTGAAAGTGTTGAGCTAGCATCCTATCAACTTAAAGATATGGCTCATATCTGGTTTAC
Organism: Solanum etuberosum; assembly: GCA_029582245.1. Taxonomy (NCBI): domain Eukaryota; kingdom Viridiplantae; phylum Streptophyta; class Magnoliopsida; order Solanales; family Solanaceae; genus Solanum; species Solanum etuberosum. The sequence goes on from JAJONR010000306.1 coordinate 121,752, forward strand.
TCAGTGGAAAGATAACAGGGGTGCAGATGCAGCTCTTGTGACTTGGGATTGTTTTACTGGAGATTTTCTGGACAGGTTCTTCCCAAGGAAGTTGAGAGAAGCTAAGGAACAAGGGTCTATGAACTTGAAGCAGGGTTCAATGTCGGTCTAGGAATACGGACTGAAGTTCACTCAGCTCTCCAGAAATGCTCCATATGTGGTTGCTGATTCGAGGGCACAAATGAGCAAGTTCTTGTTTAGAGTATCCGATTTGGTAAAGACCGAGTGAAGGAATACAATGCTGTTAGGGGATATGGATATCTCTAGACTCATGACTCATGCTCAGCAGGTTGAGGGAGATAAGCTTAGGGAAATGGCTAAGGATAATAAAAAAGTCCAGGATAGGAAATTATGAATACTCACAGCAAAAGTCGGGCGGTGGGAATCGCTCATAGTTTCAGCTAAGGACTATATCCCCAGCACCCTCATCAGCTAGTGCTCCATTCCCAAGGTTTCACCAGGATCAGAAAGGTAGGGCATCATGGTCTAAGTATCTGGAGTACTTCAGGTAACAGGACTTTCTCAACTTATTCAAAGAGTGGTAAGAACCATCCGGGCGAGTTTCTTGCAGGCAAGGAAGGGTGATTTAGGTGTGGTCAGTCTGGCCATAAGTTGAAGGATTGCCCTTCTTCCAGGCAGGGGAAAATAGGTAACAACAATAGGGCTCAGTTTACAGCTCCAGCAGCACCAGCAGGTCGCCCAACTCAGCAGGGTGCTTCATCTGGTACAGGTGGCGATTAGCGCCAGAATAGGTTGTATGCTCTCCAGGCTCCCTAGGACCAATAATATTCCCCTTATATGGTCACTGGTACGTTACGAGTCTTTCATTTAGATGTTTATGCATTGTTAGATCCAGGGGCTACATTGTATTTTGTAACTCCCTATATAGCAGTAACTTCGATGTCAGTCCTGAAACTCTCTCAGAACCCTTCGCAGTCTCTACTCCAGTTGGTGACCCACTTATAGCTAGACGAGTATACATAAATTTCCCTGTCACAGTCTCTTAGAAAGTCACCTCAGCAGATCTTGTAGAGTTAGAAATGGTATATTTCGATATCATTCTAGGCATGGATTGGTAACATTCTTGTTATGCCTTAGTGGATTGTAGAACTAGGATCGTTCGGTTTCAGTTTCCAAACGAGCCAGTCTTAGAATGGAAGGGTAGTAGTTCAGTGCCTATGGGTTGATTTATCTCTTAACTTAAGGCTAGAAAAATGATCCCTCAAGGGTATATTTATCACCTTGTTCGGGTTAAGGATTGAAACTCTAAAACCCCATCTCTTAAGTCAGTCCCTGTAGTAAATATGTTTCCAGAAGAACTTCTCGGAGTTCCTCCCGCAAGGGAAATCAACTTCGGCATAGATCTCCTTCTAGATACCCAGCCCATTTCAATTCCTCTTCACAGAATGGCTCCAGTCGAGTATAAGAAATTGAAAGAGCAATTGGAAGACCTTTTAGATAAGGGCTTCATCAGACATAGTATCTCTCAATAGGGTGCTCCACTGTTGTTCGTGAAAAAAAAAGAAGGTTCTCTCAGAATGTGCATTGAATATCGGCAGTTGGACAAAGTCACAATCAAGAATAAATATCCCATCCCTAGGATTGATGACTTACGACCAACTTCAGGGTGCTAGATGTTTTTCTAAGATAGACCTCAGATCCGGCTATCATCTTCTTAGAGTCAGAGATAGTGAAATTCTGAAGACAGCCTTCAGGACTCGATATGGTCATTACGAATTTGTAGTTATATGTTTTGGACTGAAAATGCTCCTGCAGCTTTCATGGACTTAATGAACAGGGTGTTCAAATAGTATTTAGACTTATTCATTATCGTCTTTATCGAAGATATCCTCATTTATTCTCGGAGTGAGAAGGAGCATGCGACTCATCTGAAAGTTGTTCTGCAAAGTGTCAAAGATCGCCAGTTATTCGCTAAATTCAACAACTGTGAATTCTGACTACATTCGGTCACTTTCCTTGTTCATGTGGTATCTAGCGAAGGGATCCGAGTGGATTCTCAGAAAATTAAGGAAGTATAGTGTTGGCCCAGACCCACCTCCCACACAGATATTAGAAGTTTCTTGGGTTTGGCAGGTTATTACAGGAGATTTCTTGAAGGATTTTCATCCATAATTTCTCCATTGACCAATTTGACTTAGAAGAAGGTCAAATTTCAGTGGTCAGATGAGTGTGATAAAAGTTTCTCAGAACTGAAGACTAGGTTGACTACAGCTCTTATCTTGACTCTACCAGATGGTTTAGACAGGTATGTAATTTATTGTGATGCATCCAGGGTCGTCCTAGGTTGTGTGTTGATGCAGCGAGGTAAGGTTATAGCTTATTCTTCTAGATAGATTAAGGTCCATGAGAAGAACTACCTGACTCACGACCTCGAGCTTGCACCCGTAGTATTTACCCTAAAGATTTGGTGACACTACTTGTATGGTGTTCATGTTGATGTGTTCAGAGACTATAAGAGCCTCTAATATGTGTTCACCTAGAAAGAGTTGAACCTTCATCAAAGGAGATGGCTTGAATTCCTCAAGGACTATGAAATGAGTGTGCTTTACCATCCTGGTAAGGCAAATGTACTGGTTGATGCTCTCAGCGGACCGTCTATGGGTAGTGTAGCACATGTTGAGGAAGAAAAGAAAGAGTTAGCAAAACATGTTCAGCAGCTTACCCACTTAGGAGTTCGCCTTACAGACACATCAGACGGTGGTGTGATAGTTCAGAATGGGTCAGAATTGTCATTGGTAGCGGAGGTTAAGGAAAAACAAGATAGTGATCCTATATTACTTCAGTTGAAGGGTGCAGTTCATCAGCAGAAAGTTGAGGTTTTCGCCCAAAGGGGAGATTGTGTGCTTCGTTACCAGGGTCACTTATGTGTTTCTGATGTGGGTGAGTTGAGGCAGTAGATCCTTAAAGAAGCTCCTAACAATAGGTATTCCATTCATCCAGGTGCCACTAAGATGTACCGTGATCTATGGGAAGTCTTTTGGTGAAACAACATATAGAGAGACATCGCAAACTTTATGGCTAAGTGTCCTAACTGTCAACAAGTGAAGGTAGAACATCATAAACCAGGAGGTGTGACTCAAGAGATTAACATTCCTACATGGAAGTGGGAAGTGATAAACATGGACTTCATTACGGGCTTACCTCGTACTCTCAGACACCATGACTCCATTTGGGTGATAGTGGACAGGGTCACTAAGTCCGCTCACTTCTTGGCTGTCAAGACTACAAATTCAGTGGAGGACTACGCCAAACTCTACATCAATCAGATAGTCAGGTTGCATGGGGTCCCCTTGAATATCATCTCCGATAGAGGTCCTCAGTTTACCTCTCATTTCTGCAATTCGTTTCAGAAAGGTATTGGTACTCAGGTAAATCTCAGCACAACATATCATCCACAGGCGGATGGTCAGGCAGAGTGTACCATTCAGACCTTAGAGGACATGTTGAGATCTTGCATGATCTATTTCAAGGGAAGTTGGGATGATCACATAGCTCTCATAGAGTTCGCCTAGAATAGTAGCTTCAATTCCAGTATTCAGATGGCCCCGTATGAGACACTATATAGGCGTAGAGGTAGGTCCCCAATTGGTTGGTTTGAAGTAGGTGAAGCAGCCTTGATTGGGCAAGATTAGGTTCATGAGGCTATGGAGAAATTTCACCTCATCAGAGATAGACTAAAGATAGCCCAGAGTCGTCAGAAGTCCTATGCAGATGTGAGGAGAAGGGACTTAGAGTTTGAAATCGATGATTGGGTTTTCCTGAAGGTGTAACCTATGAAGGGGGTGATGAGATTTGGCAAGAAAGGGAAACTCAGTCCTGGATATGTAGGTCCTTACAAGATCCTGAAAAGGGTTGGTAATGTGGCTTATGAGTTAGAGTTTCCAGCAGAACTAGCGGCGGTTCATCCAGTCTTCCACATTTCTTGTTGAAGAAGTGTGTGGGTGATCCGACATTAATAGTAGCATTAGAGAGTGTGGCTGCGAAGGATAGTCTCACTTATGAAGAGGTGCCAGTTGAAATTCTTGACCGTCAAGTTCGTAGGTTTAGAAATAAGGAAGTCGCATCAGTGAAGGTTTTGTGGAGGAGTTAGTCTGTAGAGGGAGCTACTTGGGAAGCAGAAGCAGCCATGATGGCCAAGTATCCTCACCTCTTTCCTTCTGATTTTGTTTCAACTGGAAGTAATAGTTCCTCTCCACTGTCTCAGTTTACTCTTGCGTAAATTCAGTCTCAATATCTTGTTCCTTATGTTATCCTTGTATTTTAGCATATTTGCATGAATAAGGAACTCAGTTCAGTTAGATATCAGTTCTTAGAACTTAGTGCTAGGGATTGCAGCTCCATCCCTCCATACTCAGCTTGTTTAGACTTCATTCGAGGACGAATATTCTCAAGGGGGAGATAATGTAACACCTTAGATCTCAAAATGAAGAAAATCCTAGTTTTAAGAAAACTGGTGCTAGTACCAACGGAACCACCCACGGACCATAGGTAGAACCACGGACCGTAGGTGGGGTTACATCGTTAAGGACCAAATGTTGATGGTCTCTGATCCAACCCACAGTTGACCAGTACGGTCCGTGGTTGGACCTACAAACCGTAGGTCTGACTGTAGGTGAGGGTCAACAGCCAATTGGAGGAAAATGGCTTTTAGGTCAACTTCAAATGGTCATATCTTTTAGCATAAAATGAATTAGGTGGCCCATGACCTATTAAATTAAAGATAATTGAATCCTCTTTCCAACGCCACCGAGTTTGGGAAAATCCAAGCTCTCGGAGTAAATAGTAATGCTTATTTTAGTGATGCCCTGTCGGGTAGAGCATCAACGATGACTCCAAACGATGGTCGGTAGCTCAAACGACGTCCCGTCTGTCCTATAGTAAATGGCACTCGTCTGTTTTAAGTCAGGGTCATTTTGGTCTTTTTCCCTATGCATTAGGCACTTAAAATACGTCATTTCATGCCTAAACTACGTCGCTTTACTCCGTCTAAGCCTAAGAACTTAGTAAGACTTACACATAACCCTCATTCTCTAAAAAATCATCCAAATTAGAAAGAAAAGAAGAGAAAGAGGCACTAGTTTCTTTCAAGAACAAGCAGCAGTGTTCTTCAAGTTTCAGCCCCAAAATCCGAAGGATTTCTTCGTAGATTTCATCACCAGGTATGTGGGATTTCACTTGTGGGTTCCTTCATCCACTAGGTCCTTAAAATTTAGTCAGTTCCTTGATTCTCGATATCTTGTTTAGACCTAGGGTTTCTAAAACATTGGATATTTACTATGATTTAGCTGTTGTAGTATCCTAAATCAAAATAGCTTGTTTCTTGGAAAGTTTTCTTGATTCCTTACATGAATCCTAGAACCCTAGTTGTATAAATTCTCTTAGATCATGAATTATACTTGCTAAGTCAGTTAAACAAATAATCATGCTCCAGATGTTGAATGTCACATTATCAGTATATAAATGTAGCATTCTCTGATTGCATATCAGTATTTTGAGCTAATCAGTATTTCAGTTGCATTTGTGTAATACATATATTTAGTTAGGAGTAGACTTAGCAACGACTAGGGTTCAACGTAGCCTCATAGATTTAGTTATCACGCCAGTCATGACTTTATACCCCTGGCAAGGTGTATTGGGTCCTCTCGATGGGGCATATATATCGGACTCCATGTTTAGCTCACGTGGTTTATGTAAGTTAATAGTAGCTCCCGCAGTCAGTCTGTTACTGCATTTGACTAAGTTTTCACTACATACTTCATCGTTAAATTCAGCATGTTATTATCATGATTAGTAATTGGTCATTGTATTCAGCTTAGCTTTTCAGTTATGTTTCAATATTTATATTCTTGCTCGGATTATGTCATTGCTCAGTTATGCTTTGTTCAACTCATAAATATTTGTTCAGCTTAGTATTTATATCCTGCATGATCAGTACATTCCAAGTACTGACGCATACTTTGCGCTACATCCATTCATGCAGTAGGTTCAGGTACTCAGCATCTATATCACGCTTAGATCGATTCTCGGTCCGACTTCAGCAGCTTCAGTGATGAGTCCTCATACTTCATGGACAATAGACATGCTTTTCATTTTAGTCTTTATATTCAATTTTTAGTTTTGTTAGAGTTAGCTGGGGAGCATGTCCCGGAAATAGAACTCAGTTAGAGGCTTTTCAGACATAGTAATAGATTCATCTTGAGTTGTTAAGTGGTTGTCAGTTATCACTAAACTGTTAGTATATTTTATTTGTTTAGACTATTTGGGTTTTGTCCCCACACCAAATATTTATTGATTTAGCTTCCGCATAGTTCAAGCTTTACTTAGTTATTTTCATTATGCTTATGATATGCCAGACTCAGGGTTAGCTTGGGGTCACTCGTGATCTTAGGTCCCATGTTATATCAAGGGGGTAGACTCGGGGCGTGACAGAGATGAGTAGTATCGTTGCGTTCTGAGTTTCCATATTACTATTGAGATCCCTGAGTTGAGTCGTTCATGTTCATAATTCTGCATGAACCCTATGAATTGAGTTATAAATATTAAAAAGTTTTTTAAAGGCAACACTTGAGTTATAAACTGAGATTTTGAAGAAGTAAAGATGAGTTTTGAGAAATAGTTTCTAAAACATGATTAGTATGACAATCGAGTATGCCATCAATGTTTAGGGAATATGGTGGCTAGTTATGCCATCAATGATTATGTAGTGTGACTTCCAGAGTCATTAATGATCATATCACAATATGATATTTATATATTTTTTAGAAAGAGTTTTTAAGTATGAATTGAGCAAGAGTTGAAGGGAACTAAGTATTTTCAAATGTATCAGTTTTTACATTGATAAAAGAGAAATTTTGATTTCTAAATGAGTGTCACGCCCTGACCCTACAATTTGGACGCGACTGACACTCGAAAACCATTGCTTGTAACCCTTAGCCTGGCTGATTACTCAGCTGAAGACTTACTACAGCAAAATGAAAACTCAGGATGTAAAAATAACTTTATAAACTTACTTTAAACTCAACTCCAATAATCTTTTGAAAATAATTTAACAAGTATTAGTTAAATTGCCCCGTGAACTCAAAAACATTACAACAAAAAAGGAAATAATGATAGACTCCTCGACCTATAAACTATCTATGAAGCCTCTACTATTACACAAGGATTATCGAGACAAGACCCACGACATCCTAACAAACGGAAAGAAAAGTGGAAGCCTCCGGAAGCAAGGAGGCTCACCAAAGCTAACTGGAACTGCAAGTGGTCTCAACGGAGCATCTGTTGATAACCCTGAATACATGTATTTGTATCATAAAAAGAGGTAGGCCAAATGGCGTCAGTACATGGAATGTACGAGCATGTAAGGAGAATTCTAAAGCATAAACATAAGTTTGAACTAATACAAAAGAAACATACTTACCTCTTCTCAAACTCACTACACCCAACTCAACTCAACTCAACTCCCCTAAAGAATAGGATACTCAACTCAAAATACTCAACTCAAGATACTCAACTCAAGGTACTGAACTCAAGATACTCAACTCAAGATACTCAATGATAAAGCAACAGTAAAAGATGCAATGTATGGAAAGCTTTTAAAACAGTAGATAATATCTCAATTGTATGTAAAAAACAATACTAATTCAATTGTATGTAAAAACACAATAATAATTCATTTGTATGTAAAAATACAATAATAACTCTTATTTGGGAGTTCTCTAACCAACAATCATCACTATGAGCTATGTGATGAAACAGTGTCTTGCCCACGCTGCCAGAACTGTCCTATACCTTGCCGGGGTATAGAACTCCTCAACTAAGTGGATCCAATAGGCTATGCTTAAAAAGCAATAATGAATCATCTAAAAAGTATGACCCTTTCTACCCATGTTGATATACATGTTTTATGGGGGTTGTGAGTTGACTGAACTCTCTCCCATATCGGTGCTCAATACTACTCCCAATAATATATCTCATGCTCATATGCTTAAAAAGCATTTCCGAATCCTCAAACTTTGAGATTATTACTCAAAAGGTTTCTCTCAAAAGAGATTATACTCAAAACTCCTCATCAACTCATTTAGAAATTGATGTTTCCTCTCATTTTAAATGTGAAAACATTTACTCTTAGGAATACTTAATTCCCATATATTCATTTTGAAAAATGAAACTCGACTCTCCTCATTCTCATACTCATTTACTCAAATCTTTAAACAGATTATAAGTAATTGTAAAAGACTTCTCAAAATAGGGTTCATGCCAAATTATGGATGTGAACGACTCAATTTAAGGGTTTTCAATAACCATATATAGAACTCAATACTCTAAACTCAATAGTTTCAGAACTCAAGGACTCAATGATACTACTCATCTTATGAATGCTCGACTCATAAGGTTCATGCGGTATTATGGGCATGACCGACTCAACTCAAGGACCTCCATATATAACATATGGTAATCCATAGTTATGAAATATAGTTTTCAAAAAGGATTAGGAATTCAATACTCAAGAACTTAGAACTCGAAGATACTACTCCTCTCAAAGATACTCAATTTATGGAGTTCATGCGGAATTACAAGCATGATTAACTCGACCTAAGGATCTCAATGATAATGCATATTCATGAATTCATTCTCCTCATTCTCATACTCACTTACTCAAGTCTTGAAACAATTTATAAGTAATTGTAGAAGACTCCTCAAAAAAGACTCAAAGGGACTTTCTCAAACTTTACTCTTAACTCTTCCTTGAATTTGAATTATGAATTCAAGGGTTATGATTCATGTTATGAATGATCTCTCGATGTTTATATGTAGTTTAGAGTTGTTAGAATCAAAAGGGAGTAAAGGTACACTTTAAAAGAACTTAGACGGATAAAACGATGTAAAACGGGTTACAGCAGGCGACCCTGGCGCACTGCTGGCGCGGGGCGCTAGCCCCTAAACTTAAGAAACATCATCCTGCGCACTGCTGGGGTGGCGCCCCAGCCCCTCCCCAAAACCTTCCGACGAATTTTCTTCTTCAATTTTTTGCCTTAATTCACCTAGATTCGAATGGTTTCTTCGCAACTCAGTTAGATTCGAATGCCCAGCATAAGTACATGAAAATCTACTAAAAACTACCCTCAAATTCCTAACATTCATCTCAAGAATCCATTAAACTCATCACTAACGATTTAAGAACGAAACTCAAGAAACTCATCAAGAACTCAATTCATTCAACCTTAAGAACAAAATTACGTATTTAAAATCACATGATTGGCATGTGGGTTAATGAACCCAACACTATGAGAGCTTACATACCTCTGAGATCTTTCATTTGATATCTTATGGGTATCCTAACTCATCCTGTGTTAAAAGTTATGGTTATTTGAAGTTGACCCAAAACTTAAAAGAACTCACGAATGACTTGAATGAATTCTTTTTAGTTCTTTTTGGAACTCAAGGTGCTACATCTAGTGACCTTAACACTTAAGAAAATTTAAATTCCTCATAAAAATCTTACTCACAACGAAGAATGACTCGAATCTTGGCTCAAACATATTCAGGGGTGTTACATTATATCCCCCTTGGGATTATTCATCCTCGAATGACGGCTGGACTGGGAATGGAACGGGGTTACTCTTACAATATCCTCTGACTCATGAACTTGCCTACTAAAACAGGCTAGACTGATTCATACCAAGAGTTGGGACCATTTATAGCATCTAAATCAAGAACGATGCGGTTGTGAACATAGTCACTCTCTCTCTAAAGTTACCTTATCTGAAACAAAGGAAGTCTAGGCATGAAGTAAGACTAGGAATACCATGCCTCATTGGTTGCAACTCATAGCTCCCACAAGGATACATGACTTCTCTTACCAAGATCTGAGTGTAATGGTACGCTCTTGTTGTATTCAAGTTTAACCCAAAATCCTAAGGTTCGGGTTCTATACCTCTCTATAGGGAGTCTCATCTCAAGAATATTTCTCATTACCACCACATTTGATCAACATTGGGCTCATATAAAGAGCCACCTAATGTTTAACAACACCACATTCAAGCTTAGTACTCTAACAACTCCATGGACTCCTACTAACCAGCTGCTTAAGAGGTTCTTATTTTTTCATCATCTCTGCCATACCAACTAAAATTTGCCGCATTACTACTCGGAACTAACTAAGGGCTCTCATTTAACTATTTCTCATAGTAAACCCTCATCCTCCTCTTCCTCCACATTCATAACCTTAGATTGAATTATCACACCATCATTATCACGATAAGAACATTAACCTTCTCCTTCTAACATCACTCAATTACTAAAAGGACCTCTGAAAAGATATCTCCCATACTTTTTTGAACTTATTACTATCTTATTCTCAACACTTGACTTGATTTCTCATCTGATCATCTCCCCCTTAGATCTAAAGCTGACACTTGAAAGCTATGGACCTATTTCATCATCTCTAAACTGGTCTACATTTCCCTTTACTCTAACATTGGGAAAAGTTTATCTCATGACTACCGAACTCTCCATAAGCAGGTACTAAGACCTCATTCTAAGATATTTCTCTTAACCTCAATTGGGACCTCATCTGCCTACATACCCTCTCGGGGTACCTCTTACTGCTCTACCTTCATTTCTCTCCTCTATGGGCCATAATACCACATATTCATTGCAAGGTACCACTTTGATCTCCTCACCTATTTTAGGTCAAACCTACTAGATCAGATCTCCAAACTAACAGTATCACCCTCATGTTGCCATCTTTTGATCACGTCACTCATCTCAAATTCAAGCTTAGTGTCTAGTACTAAACACGGATATCAATATGATTGCTCACGACTTATACTATTTACGACTACCAAAAAAGTCAAGAAACAATCACCCACTGAGATCTCATGACAAGAAGGAAATCTTTAACTCTCCGTCTACCCTCTATTCTGGTTACAAGTATACTCTATCTCATCCTGACTAGTAACTATTCCTCTTCCTTCTATCAAGAACTCCCTAAAACATTATTATTCCTTATTCTACTCATAAAGGAACTCAGCACTTATAACTGACTGGGTGCATGATTGCAATAACATAATCTGCCCCATCACTGTCTCCCTTTCATAGATCTCTATACCTCTGCATGCTTTTCTCTAATTTAAGGGCACTCTTCACTTCTACTACTCATAATCTCGTCATTCATACTATCTTTTAGGGTGAAAATACACAGCAAGCTCTAAACATACTTCCTCAAAAGGATCTTAGCTGAAACAGGGCTTAGAGAAGAGAGTACAACTCTCTTTTAGCTCAAATGCACGATTCACATGAATATGGGTGCATTTTCTTGAACTCAAAACTTAACTCACTCACAGGCTTCTCTCAAGTCCCTCTACAGTCTCATGACTTCCTCAAGATTATTTTTTTCTAAGAACAACTCATCGACAAAGAATTGACTTTACTTTTCAAACACCTCTAAAATGGAGGGTAGTCGAATGGATATGCGAACGCACGACTTAGAATAAGTCTCTATGACATAGTTCTGCAGCACGATTAAGAGTATGAAAGAAGGGAAAATTTTCTTAAATGTCTGTAGTCCCTCGTTTATAGAAGTGGGGACCTCACAACCATAAAAAAGACCCTATTGACACGACTTCATAGACACCCTTGGACACTTGAAAACCTGGCTCTGATACCAAGTTTGTCACACCCTGAGCCTACACCTTGGACACGATTGGCACTCGAAAACCATTGTTGGTTCCCAAGCAAACCCTTGGCCAGGCTCATTACTCAGTGGAAGACTTACTCAAGCAAAATGGAAACTCATGATGAAAAAATAACTTTAAAAACTTACTTTAAACTCAACTCCAGTAATCTTTTGAAAATAATTTAACAAGTATTAGTTAAATGCCCCATGAACTTAAAAATATTACAAGAAAAAAAGAAATAATAATAGACTCCTCGACCGTTAAACTATCTATGAAGCCTCTACTATTACAGAAGGATTATCGGTACAAGACCCACAACATCCCAACAAACTGAAAGAAAAGTGGAACCCTCCGAAAGAAATGAGGATCACCAAAGCTAACTGGAACTACAAGTGGTCTCAACGGAGCATCTGTTAATAACCCTGAATACCTGTATTTGCATCATAAAAAGATGCAGGCCAAATGGTATCAGTACATGGAATGTACGAGCATGTAAGGGGATTTCTAATTCATAAACATAAGCTTGAACGGATAGAAAAGAAACATATTTACCTCTTCTCAAACTCACTCAACTCAACTCAACTCAACTCAACTCCCCTCCAGAATAGGATACTCAACTCAAGGATAAGATACTCAACTCAAAACACTCAACTCAAGATACTCAACTAAAATATACTCAACTCAAGATACTCAAGGATAAATCAACAGTAAAAGATGCAATGTATGAAAGGCTTTTAAAACAGTAAATAATATCTCAATTGTATGTAAAAATACAATACTAACTCAATTGTATGTAAAAATACAATAATAAGTCATTTGTATGTAAAAATACAATAATAACTGTTATTTGGGAGATTCTCTAACCGACAACCATCACTATGACCTATGTGATGATACAACGTCTCACCAACGCTGCCAGAATTATCCTATACATTGCTGGGGTATAGAACTCCTCAACTAAGTGGATCCACTAAGCTATGCTTAAAAAGACATAAGGAATCAACTAAAAACTATGACCCTTTCTACCCACATTGGCATACATAGTTTCTGGGGGCTGTGAGTTGCCTGAACTCTTCCCTATATCGGTGCTCAATACTACTCCCAATAATGTAGCTCATGCTCATATGTTTAAAAAACATTTCCTCATCCTCAAGATTTGAGATTATTACTCAAAAGGTTTCTCTTAAAAGAGATTATACTCAAAACTCCTCATGAACTCATTTAGAAATCGATGTTTCCTCTCATTTTAAATGTGATAACATTTATTCTTGGGAATACTTAATTCCCATATATTCATTCTGAAAAATGAAACTTGATTGTTCTCATCCTCCTACTCATTTACTCAAGCCTTTAAACAGATTACAAGTAATCGTAGTTCATACCGAATTATGGACGTGAACTACTCAATTCAATGGTTTTCAATAACCATATATAAAACTCAATACTCAAATCTCAATAGTTCCCGAACTCATGGACTCAATGATAATACTCATCTTATGAATGCTCGACTCATAAGGTTCATGCGGAATTATGGGCATGACCGACTCAACTCAAGGACCTCCATGTATAACATATGGTAATCCATATTTATGAAATATAGTTTTCATAAAGGATTAGGAACTCAAAACTCAAGAACTTAGAATTCGACGATACTACTCGTCTAAAAGATACTCAATTTATGTAGTTCATGCGTCATTATGGGCATGACTAACTTGACATAAGGATCTCAAAGATAATGTAGACTCATGAATACATTCTCCTCATTCTCATACTTAATTACTCGAGTCTTGAAACAACTTATACGTAGTTGTAGAAGACTCCTCGAAAAAGACTCAAAAGGACTTTCTCAAACTTTAATCTTAAATCTTCCTTGAATTTGATTTATGAATTCAAGGGTTATGATTCGTAACACCCCGGAATTTTTTTAGCTAAGACTTGAACCATCCTTCGTAGTGAGTAAGTTTTTACCAAGGAATTTAATTTTTTCCTAAGTGTTAAGGTCACTATATGTAGCACCTTGTGTTCCACAAAAGAACTAGAGAGAATTCACTCAAGTCATTCCTAAGTTCTTCTATGTTTTGGGTAAACTTCAAACGACCATAACCTTCAGTACAGGATGAGTTAGGTGGCCCATAAGATATCAAATGAAAGGTCTTTGAATTATATTTCCAACGCCACCCAGTTTGCTAAATTTCTAGATGGTATGAGGGAGATATGTCCGTTTGAAGTCGAGATGTTCAAATAAGGAAAGTTACCCAAAAATAGTAAGGGGTATTTTGGTCTTTTTCTTACCCAATCAGATTTAATTCATTTTAGTAAGGTTTTAGGGGTCTAATCTGATTAGGTTCAGTTTTATAATCCTAATATACACCTAGGATTTTAGTTGAGAGTTCAAAAAGAAAGAAGAAGAGAAAAAAGGAGAAAAGAGTAAAGGATCAAGGCGTTCGTCGAGGTTCTTGAGTTTTGTTGCAGATTTTCATCATGGGTTTAATCCCTAAGAGGTATGTAAGCTTTAATAGTGTGGGGTTTTTTCACCCACACGCCAATCATGTTAATTTCTGCGTTAAATTTGTTCTAGAAAGATGAAGGTTTGATGTTCTTGAATTGTGTTCTTGAAATTGGCTTTCGTTCTTGAGTTAAGTGAGAAAATCATGTCGATTTTAGAGTTGTGTTTGATTAGATTATTGTGTAGATGTATTGGGTATCTGAACCTAAAGAGAAATTGAGAAAAAGAATCGAATTTTGGCGAATTGGGGTTAGAAAATGAGTAAGAAAAGATCGGGCAGAAAATATGTACCAGGTCCGCGTCGCAGAGACGCGGACCTGTTCCTCAGAAGTGATATTTTTTCTCTCTACGTCGTGGAGAGAACGCAGATCCACTTTTTCAAAATTTATTTTGACCAAATATTAAAATGCATCTCCGCATCGCAGACTTGTTCCCCAGACAGTATTTTTGAATCGTTTCTCATGATTAACTATCTAAAACACTTTTAATCATCACTATATCTTTCCTACCACAAATCATGACCTTGAATTCATAATTCAAATTCAAGGTAGAGCTAAGAGTTAAGTCTTGAGAGTTCTTTCGAACATTTTTGAGAAAGCCCCTTTGAATTTTTTTGAGGAGTCTTCTACAAACTTCTAATAACTTGTTTCAAGACTCGCGCAAGTGAGTATGAGAATGAGGAGAATGTATTCAAAAGTCTACTTTATCATCACGAGATCCTTCATATCATGAACCATAACTCTTGAATTCATAATTCATAATTCAAATTCAAGAGAGAGTTAAGAGTAGAGTTCAAGAAAGTCTTTGAGTTCAATTGTGAATCCTTTGAGATCAACTATTAATTTGAGCTAATTTTTGAGGATGTAAGTATGAGAATGAGAAGAGTCGTATACGCGAGTTCCACATCATTTTATAGACCCTTGAGTCGAGTCGTTCATTCCCATAATTCTACATGAACTCTATAAGTTAAGTATCCTTGAGAGGAGTAGTATCTTCAAGTTCTAAGTCTTGAGTATTGAGTTCCAAATCCCTTTTGAGATTTTATTCCAAATCATAGGACTATTCCATATTACCCATGAAGTTCTTGAGTTGAGTAGTTCATGCCCATAATTCCGCATGAGCCCTATTAGTCGAGCAGTCTGGAGATGAGAAGTATCTTTGTGTCCTTGAGTTGAGTTCATGCCCATAATTCTACATGAACCCTCTGAGTCGAGCATTCTTGAAACGAGTATTACCATTGAAGTTCTGGAGTTCTGAGTTGCTGAGTCTCGAGTATTGAGTTCTATGTATGGTTATTGAAAACCTTGAATTGAGTCGTTCACGTCCATAATTCGGCATGAACTTTATTCTAAGAAGTCTTTTACAATTTTTTCTTAAATTGTTTTAACACTTGAGCACTTGAGTTGAGAAAGAGTCGAGTCGAGTTCATTTTTTTAAAAATGATATATGGGAACTAAGTATTCCCAAGAGTAAATGTTTTCACATTTAAAAAAGAAGGAGACTGAGATTTCCTAAAGAGTTTTGAGCAGTTTGAGTAATATTTCTTTTAAGAGAAAGATTTTTGTGTAATAATCTCAAAACACAGAAATAGTTATGTTTTTAAACATATGAGCTGAGTATATTTTTGGGAGTAGTATTGAGCACCGATATGGGGACGAGTTCAGATAACTCAAGTCTCCATAAACCATGTAGCCAACATGGGTAGAAAGGGTTATAATTTTTAGATGATTCCTTAATGCTTTTTAGCATAGACTAGAGGATCCACTTAGTTGAGACGTTCTATACCCGGCAAAGTATAGGATAGTTCTGGCAGCGTGGGGGAGACGTTGTATCATCACATAACTCATATTGATGGTTGTAGGTTAGAGAATCTCCCAAAGAGTTATATTGTATTTTATATACAAACTGAGTATTATTGTATTTTTCAATAAATTGAGTTGCTATCTACAGTTTTACAATTTTCCATATATTGTATCTTTTATTGTTTCTTTTTCTTTGAGTATTTTGAGTTGAGTATCTGTAGTTGAGTACCTTTGAGTTGAATATCATATATTTGAGTTGAGTATCTAACCTTTGAGTTGAGTATCATATCTTTGAGTTGAGTATCTAATCTTTGAGTTGAGTATCATATCTTTGAGTTGAGTATATAATCTTTGAGTTGAGTATCTAACCTTTGAGTTGAGTATCATATCTTTGAGTTGAGTATCTAATCTTTGAGTTGAGTTGAGTTGAGTATCTAATCTTTGAGTTAAGTATTTATTCTTGAGTTGAGTTTAGTTGAGTAGTTGCGAAGAGGTAAGTATGTTTCCTTTTTATCAAGTTCAGGCTTATATTTATGCTTTAGGATTCCCCTTACATGCTCGTACATTCCTTGTACTGAGCCATTTGGCCTGCATTATTTTATGATGCAGATACATGTATTCAGGATCATCAACATGTGTTTCATTGATACCAAATAGAGTATAAGTTAGCTATGGTGAGCCTCCTTGCTTTCGGAGGATTTCATTTACCTTTCAGTTTAGTCAGGATGTCGTGGGTCTTATCTCGACTTTATCTTTGTCATTTAGAGGCTTCATAGATATACAGTAGAGTTTGAGAAGTCTGTTTCATTTATTTTGTTAAATGTTTTAAGGACTTGATATGCCTATTTCTGGCAAGTTGAATGAGCTATTTTATTCAGAGTTAAAAAATTTTGTAGTTGAGTTCAATGCATTTTATTCAGTTTTAAGCTTTGTATGCTTGAGTTAGTCTTCCGCTTGTAGTCAGCCAGGGTGAGGGTTCGCTTGGGGATGGAAAATGGTTCTCGAGTGTCGGCCACGTCTAGGGTGTAGGCTCGGGTCGTGAAAAACTTGGTATCAGAGTACAGAGTTCAAGTGTCCTAGGGTGTCAATGAAGCTGTGTCAGTAGGGTCTTGTTTATGGTTGTGAGGGCCCCACTTCTATAAAAAAGGAACTACAGGCATTTAAGAAAATTTTGCCTTCTTTCATATTATTAATTGTGCAATAGAGCTATGTCACAGAGATTTATTCATACTCGTGCATTTCTCAGATTCATTCGACTACCTTGTCATACCAGAGGTGGTTGAAAAGAAAAGTCAGTCCTTTATCGATGAGTTGCTCTTAGCAAGAGTCTTGAGGAAGTCATGAGACTCCAGAGGGGCTTGAGAGAAGCCGATGAGTGAGTAAGTGTTCAGTTTCAGAGGAATGCATCCATATTCATATGAATTGTGCTTTTGATCTAAAAGCGAGTTGTACTCTCTTCCCGAAGCCGTGATTCAGCTGAAATCCTTATGATGAAGTATGTTTAGAGCTTGGGTAGTATTTTTGCCCAAAAAGGTAGCACGAGTTACAAGATCATGAGCAATAGTAGTGAAAGTTTCCAAAGTTAGAGGAAAGTATGCAGGGGTATAGAGATCTATGAAAGGGAGATAGTGACGGGGCAAATTATGTTATTATAGTCAGGCACCCAGTAAGTTATTGATGAGGAGTTTTCCCTTATGGGTAGAATAAGAAGCGATGAGTTGTGAAGATCTCATGATAGGAGGTAGAGTAAGAGTTGCTAGTTAAGATGAGATAAGAGTATATATATTGTTAACCAGAATATAGTTGATGCCGATGTGCCATCGTATTAGAGAAGGCTAAATATATGTGTTGAATAGAAGCACGGAGTATTCATGAAGTGATAGATTTAAGCTAGGCTTATGATATGTATGAGAGGGTCATGATGTCAGAAGGTTATAGAACTAATTAAGTAATGAGGTATAGTATAGTAGGTGAGCAATTGTATTGATATTTGGATTTAGTAATGAACACTAAGCTTAAATTTGAGATGAGTGTCATGATCGAAAGAATGGCAACATGAGGGTGATGATGTTAGTCTTGGGATTTTATCTAGTAGACTTGACATAGAGTAGGTGAGGAATTGAGATGTTAGCTGCAATAAATATGAGTGGTACAAGTGAGAGACCCTAACCTTTAGATAAGGGCAGTGAAGTGTGGCTAAGTCACAATAGTAACAAGAGCATTAAGAGATGTACCGAGAGGGTATGTGATCAGAAAAGGTTAAGAGAAATACCTTAGAAGGAGGTCTTAGTACCTGCTTATTGAGAGTTCGGTAGTCATGAGATAAACTTCTCCCAAGTGTTAGAGTAAAACAGGATGTAGACCAGTTAGAGATGATGGAATATGTCCATATCTTTCAAGTATCAGCTTTAGACCTAAGGGGGAAATGACAGGATGAGAAATCAAGTCAACTGTTTGAGAGTAAGATAGTAATGAGTTCCAAAGAGTATGGGAGATGTCCTTGCGGAGGATGAGGTTTTATGATGAGAAATAGTTAAATGAGAGGCCTTTGTTGGTTCTGAAGGAGTTGGTTAGTAGGAGTCCATGGAGTTGTTAGAGTA
Organism: Solanum etuberosum; assembly: GCA_029582245.1. NCBI lineage: Eukaryota > Viridiplantae > Streptophyta > Magnoliopsida > Solanales > Solanaceae > Solanum > Solanum etuberosum. Next base: position 140,398 of record JAJONR010000306.1, read on the forward strand.
CTAAGCTTGAATGTGGTGTTGTTAAACATTAGGTGGTTCTTGATATGAGCCCAATGTGGTGGTAAAGAGTAATAGTTTGGGATGAGATTCCATTAGAGAGGTATAGAACCCGAACCTAAGGATTTGGATTAAGATTGAATATAGTAAGAGCATACCATTAGAATCAGACCTTAGTAAGAGTAACCCCATTCCATACCCAGTCTGGTCGTCATTCGAGGATGAATGATCCCAAGGGGGAGATATTGTAACAGCCCAGAAAATTTTGAGCTAAGACTTGAACCATCCTTCGTAGTGAGTAAGTTTTTACCAAGGAATTTAAATTTTTACTAAGTGTTAAGGTCACTAGATGTAGCACCTTGTTTTCCAAAAAGAACTAGAGAGAATTCACTCAAGTCATTCCTAAGTTCTTCTATGTTTTGGGTCAACTTTAAATGACCATAACATTCAGTACATGATGAGTTAGTGGCCCATAAGATATCAAATGAAAAGTCTTTGAATTATCTTTCCAACGCCACCAAGTTTGCTAAATTTTGAGCCTGTATGTGGGAGTTATGCCCGTTTGAAGTCTGGCTGTCAAAATAAGGAAAGTTAACCGAAAATAGTAAGGGGTATTTTTGTCTTTTCCTTATCCAATCAGATTTAATTCATTTTAGTAAGGTTTTAGGGGTCTTATCTGATTAGGTTCAGTTTTATAATCCTAATCTATACCTAGGGTTTTAGTTAAGAGTTCAAGAAGAGAAAAGAAGAGAAAAAAAGGAGAAAAGAGTAAAGGATCAAGGCGTTCGTCGAGGTTCTTGAGTTTTCTTGTGGATTTTTGCCATGAGTTTGATCCCTCAGAGGTATGTAAGCTTCCATAATGTTGGTTTTGTTCACGCACACACCAATCATGTTAATTTCAGTGTTAAATTTATTCTACAAAGAGGAAGGTTTGATGTTCTTGAATTATGTTCTTGAAATATGCTTTCACTCTTAAGTTAAGATGAAATTGATGATTTATTGAGGAAATCGTGTCGATTTTAGAGTTGTATTTGATTAGATTCTTGTGTACATATATTGGGTATCTGAATCTAAAAAGAAATTGAGAAAAAGAATCGAATTTAGGCGAATTGGGGTTAGAAAATGAGTAAGAAAAGATCAGGCAGATAATATGTACCAGGTCCGCGTCGCGGAACTGTTCCTTAAAAGTAATATTCTTTTCTCTCCGCATCGCGGAGAGAATGCAGACTCCACTGTTTCAAAAATTATTTCGACCAAATATTAAAATGCATCTCTGCGTCGCGGACTTGCTCCCCAGACAGTGTTTTTCAACCGTTTCCCATTATCAACTATCTAAAACACTTTTAATCATCACTATATCTTTCCTACCACAAATCATGACCTTGAATTCATAATTCAAATTCAAGGTAGAGCTAAGACTTAAGTCTTTAGAGTTCTTTCAAATATTTTTTAGAAAGCCCCTTTCAGACTTTTTGAGAAGTCTTCTACAAACTTCTAATAACTTGTTTCAACACTTGCGTAAGTGAGTATGAGAATAAGGAGAATGTATTCATGATTCTACTTTATCATCACGAGATCCTTCATATCATGAACCATAACTCTTGAATTCATAATTCAAATTCAAGAGAGAATTAAGAGTAGAGTTCAAGAAAGTCTTTGCGTTCAATTGTGAATCCTTTGAGATCAACTATCGATTTGAGGTAAGTTTTGAGGAAGTAAGTATGAGAATGAGAAGAGTGGTATACGCGAGTTCCACATCGTTATATAGACCCTTGAGTCGAGTCGTTCATGCCCATAATTCCGCATGAACTCCATAAGTTGTTTATCCTTGAGAGGAGTAGTATCTTCAAGTTCTAAGTCTTTAGTATTGAGTTCCTAATCCATTTTGAGATTTTATTCCAAATCATGGGATCATTCCATATTACCCACGAAGTCCTTGAGTTGAGTAGTTCATGCCCATAATTCCACATGAGCCCCATAAGTCAAGCAGTCTGGAGATGAGAAGTATCTTTGAGTCCTTGAGTTGAGTAATTCATTCCCATAATTCCGCATGAACCCTCTGAGTCAAGCATTCTTGAAACGAGTATTACCATTAAAGTTCTGGAGTTCTGAGTTGTTGAGTCTCGAGTATTGAGTTCTATGTATGGTTATTGAAAATCTTGTATTGACTCGTTCACGTCGATAATTCGGCATGAACTTTATTCTGAGAAGTCTTTTACAAATTTTTCTATAATTGTTTTAAGACTTGAGCACTTGAGTTGAGAAAGAGTAGTGTCGAGTTCATTTTCTTTAAAATGATATATGGGAACTAAGTATTCTGAAGAGTAAATGTTTTCACATTTAAAATAGAAGGAAACTGATATTTCCAAAAGAGTTTTGAACAGTTTGAGTAACATCTCTTTTAAGAGAATTTTTTGAGTAATAATATCAAAACATAGAAAGAGTTATGTTTTTAAACATATGAGCTGAGTATATTTTTGGGAGTAGTATTGAGCACCGATATGGGGAAGAGTTCAGATAACTCATGTCTCCATAAACCATGTAGCCAACGTGGGTAGAAAGGGTCATACTTTTTAGATGATTCCTTAATGTTTTTTAGCATAGACTAGTGGATCCACTTAGTTGAGAGGTTCTATACCCCGGTAAAGTATAGGACAGTTCTGGCAGCGTGGGCGAGATGTTGTATGATGACATACCTCATAGTGATGGTTGTCGGTTAGAGAATCTCCCACAGAGTTATATTTAATTTTATATACAAACTGAGTATTATTGTATTTTTCTATACATTGAGTTGCTATCTACAGTTTTACAGCTTTCCATATATTGCATCTTTTATTGTTGCTTTATCCTTGAGTATCTTGAGTTGTGTATCTGGAGTTGAGTATCTTTGAGTTGAGTATCATATCTTTGAGTTGAGTATCCAACCTTTGAGTTGAGTATCTAATCTTTGAGTTGAGTATCTTATTCTTGAGTTGAGTTTAGTTGAGTGAGTTGAGAAGAGGTAAGTATGTTTCCTTTTTATCAAGTTTAAGCTTATGTTTATGCTTTAGAATTCCCCTTACATGCTCGTACATTCCATGTACTGAGCTATTTGGCATGCATTGTTTCATGATGCAGATACAGGTATTCAGGATCATCAACAGGCGTTTCATTGATACCATATGGAGTTCGAGTTAGCTATGGTGAGCCTCCTTTCTTCTGGAGGATTTCATTTACCTTTCAGTTTAGTCAGGATGTCGTGGGTCTTATCCCGACTTCCATCTTTGTCATTTAGAGGCTTCATAGATAGACAATAGAGTTTGAGAAGTATGTTTTATTTATTTTGTTAAATGTTTTAAAGACTTGAGATGCCTATTTTTGTCAAGTTAAATACACTATTTTATTCGGAGTTAAAAAAATTTGTAGTTGAGTTAAATGCATTTTATTCAGTTTAAAGCTTTGTATGCTTGAGTTAGTCTTCCGCTTGTAGTCAGCCAGGAAGAGGGTTCGTTTGGGGACCAAAAATGGTTCTCGAGTGCCGGCCACGTCCAGGGTGTAAGCTCGGATCGTGACATGATTCATGTTATGAATAATCTCTCGATGTTTAGATGTAGTTTAGAGTTGTTAGAATCAAAAAGGAGTAAAGGTAAACTTTAAAAGAACTTAGACGGATCAAAAAATGGAAAAATGGTGGGGATAGGCGACCCTAGCGTACTGCTAGCACGGGGCGCCAGCCCCTTAACTTCAGACACATCATCCTGGCACACTACTGCGGGGCCGCTCCAACCCGCTGGCGCATCTGGGGCATGTCTCCCCAGCCCCTCCCCAGAACCTTCCGATGAATATTCTTCTTCGATTTTTGGCCCTAATTCACCTAAAGTTGAATGCTTTCTTCCCAACTCACTTAGATTTGAATACCCAACATAAGTACATGATAATTTACTCAAAAACAACCCTCAAACTCCTTACATTCATCTCAAGATTCCATAAAACTCATCACTAATGATTTAAGAACGAAACTCAAGAAACTCATCAAGAACTCAATTCATTCAACCTCAAGAATGAAATTAAGGATTTAAAATCAAATGATTGGCATGTGGGTGAATGAACCCAACACTATGAGAGCTTACATACCTCTTAGGATCAAATCCTTGGCGAAAATACCTCAAAGATTGCAAGAATCTTGATTGTCCTTCCTTTTCTCCTCTTTTCCTCTTCTTGAACTCCTCTCAAAACCCTAAGCGTAATTTAGGAATAACTAAAACTGATTCCAATCAGTTTAGACTCCTAAAAGATTGACAGAAATGAACTAGGCAAGTGGGGTAAGGAGAAGACCAAAATACCCCTCATTAATTCGGGTAACTTTTCTTAACTAGATAGGTTGAACTCAAACGAGCATATCTCTGTCATCTTAATTCAAAATTTAGCAAACTCGGTGGCGTTGGAAAGAGGACTCAGAGATATTTCATTTGATATCTTATGGGTCTCCTAACTCATCATGTGTTAAATTTTATGGTCGATTAAAGTTCACCCAAAACTTAAAAGAACTTACGAATGACTTGAATGAATTTTCTTTAGTTCTTTTTGGAACTCAAGGTGCTACATCAAGTTACCTTAACACTTAAGAAAATTGATATTCCTTGGTAAAATTTTACTCACAAAGAAGAATGGCTTGAGTATTAGCTCAAAAAATTTCAGGGGTGTGACATTGAGTTTTGAGTTCAAAAGATTTTTCAAGAGCAGTTACCTCTTTTAGGAGGGTTGTTTGAGAAATTATCTCAAACTAGAGTAAGAGTTATGTTTTTAAACATATGAGCATGAGTTATATATATTATTGGGAGTAGTATTGAGCATCGATATGGGGATGAGTTCAAACAACTCAAAATCCTCATAAACCATGTATGCCAACATGGGTAAAGGATCATACTTTTTAGATGATTCCTTATTACTTTTAAGCATAACTTAGTGGATCTACTTAGTTGAGGTGTTCTATACCCCGATAAGGTATGGGACAGTTCTGGCAGCGTGGACGAGACGCTGTATCATCCTGTAGCTCATAGTGATGGTTGTCGGTTAGAAAATCTCCCAATAGAGTTGAAGTGTATTTTTTATATATCACTTATTATGTTGAGTTCAGAGATGAGAAAGTATTTTGTAAGGTTTTAAATGATTTAACTCCTTTATTTCTTTACATTAAGTTTGAGTACATTGTAATCTATTGCAGTCCTTTCTTTCAATTATTTATTATTCAGCTATATTACATACTCGTACATTCAATGTACTGATGTCATTCGACCTACATCTTTTAATGATGCTGATAAAGGTTCTTAGGATGCTTAGCAAGAGTTCGTTGAGATCATTTCGTTAGCTTTTGAGTAAGACCTCTTGCTTCTGAAGGACTCCAGTTTTATTAGTTGTTAGTAGTAGTTCGTTAGAGGAGTCGTGGGTCTTGTCCCGAGACTCATCTTTGTATAGTAGAGGCTTCATAGATAGACCGTTTTGGAGTGTCTTTCAGTTTCAGATATTTTATTTAAAACTTATGTTTCATATTGAGTATATTCTACAAAGGTTTGTGATTCGGTAAATTGTATTTAAACATTTCTTTCAATTTGATTCTTATGTATGCTCAATTTAGTCTTCCGCTTGTAGTCAGCCAGGATGAGGGTTCTCTTGGGGACTAGCAATGGTTCTTGACTGCCGGCCACATCCAGGATGTAGGCTCGGATCGTGACAATATTAATGTTTATGCATGCTTAAAATAGATAAAATTAAAAGTTAATGATTTTCCTTCAATTACATAGATGTTGGTTAGAACAAAAATGCATGATCATGCTATTGAGAAATCTAAACCTATATATTAAATTACTTATTTAATTGTACAAGAATATTATAGGTTTTGAAAATAATATCAATAATAATAATAATAATAATATTTTAAGTATAATTTCATAAGTGGGGTACGAGAATGACATAATGTACAAAAACTCATATATCTATCTTTGTGAGATAGAGAGGTTGTTTTTAATAGACCCTCGACTGATAAGAACAATAATCGAAACATAACTGCAAGAATAATATGACAACAAAATAACAATTTCAAAAAATTAGAAAAAATAATGGTAGTAAAGAGGGAAGATAGACACGGCCAATGAACGAACAAGCAACAATTAATAAAACAAAGAAGTAAAAAACTTTACTCATATAATAAATAATAATATTACTAATAATGAGAGAAGTAGTAGAAAAGACTAATTCAACCCCTACCCCTACCCCCGACTCTTCCCCTTAAAAGTACTATATAACTTGGCTACTTAAAAACTTCTACCCGAATTCTCAACCTCCAAATCATTCTATCTATAGAATCACGTCCTTAGTCAATTGAAACAAATATTAAAGGCTAATTAATTTAACGTTCGAATTATCAATATCCATTTTTATAAAAAAATCTACTCTTTTATTTTTTTATCTTTACATAATAAGATATTTAGAAAAGCTATTTTTTAGATGGCACGTGGTAAGTTTCCTAGTTATATATATATATATGTGTGTGTGTGTATGTGTGTGTGATGTATGTGGAAGGGGATTTAGCTAATTGAATATTTTTTTATATATGGTATCGTGTATGTGTGTGTGATGAGTATTAAATACTTGAAGGTTATGAAATTTATCAATTCATAAGGCTCAAATACTTTAGAAAGAGCAATCAGTCTTGAGAAGGTAATTATCTCAATAAAAAATTAATAACATTATCTCAGACAACATATGGAGAAATATTTTCAAATATTACTGCCTTGTTGTTTTCCTTGAGATATGTCACCATGAAATTTTTTCTATACTCTATTTTAGGAGACGTTATGATCATTTTAATCAACTTATGTTTAGATTATTAATATTTATTTCTTTTTACAAAATTTACTCTTTTTTATTTTATTTAATGATATGATATTTGAAAAGGTCCATGTCGCAAATTGATTAAAAATCATTTTGACCACGCGAAGAACGAATAAATTTATTATATATATATATATAGTATTGTGTGTGAGAGAGATAATGACATAGTGAGAGAGAAAGAGAGAGAGACGACTATTAAATAGTTGAGCATCCTCAATTTTATCAACTCAATGATAAAATAACAATGCTAAAATACTTTAGAAAGGTATATTAATATTGATAAAATAATTGTGCCAATGAAAAATGTGATAACGTTAATTTTGTAGAACATTGAGAGAATTTATCAGTGATTACCACCTCTATTTCTTTTCTTAAGATTAATAAGCATGTATTTCATTAATAAACATGTATTTGTAGAAAAATTATGAAGTGATATATAAGGTAAAAGTATTTACTGATATTTACATCAAACAAGTATACATATGCCATATGTAACACCCAATTTTATTTTATTTTAAGTTAAGACCCAAACTATTCTTCATATACATGTAATGTGGTATCAGGTTATTATTAAATTTCTCATATGGGTAAAGGTCAATTATTTAGAGTGAAAATAAATTTGGATATGAATTAAGGTCACAAGAACCCCCTAGCACAATGTTGAGATGAAAGCTTCCTTACCGATTAAGTTTTGACGTAAGATTCTACATAAGTAACCTTCAAACGATAATATCTCTAAGCACATAATGAATTAGGTGGCCCATGAACATCAAAGCGAAGGTCTTTGAGTCCTCTTTCCACTGCCACCTAGTTTTCCTCAGTTCGAGTTTGGAGTAAAAAGTTATGACCATTCTACCAGAGACGGTCATATCAGAAACAAAGTTGACGACCACCATGAAGAAAGTCATGACAGGTAGTCAGACCTTCGATGGGTCATCACACTTGAAGAATTTCTAGCGTTTTGGATGTTTTTGACAATGACAGGTGATGGGAAGTCATCCTGGGGACGGGCTGTCAAAACCTCCGTCAGGCGCGATTGTGTTTCTGCATTTTCTAATTAACTGAGGGTATTATAGACTTTTCCCATACATTCATTTTACATTCTTTAACACTTCAAATCATTATAGCAAGGTTCCATGAGGAGAATAATCTAGGGTTTCGAGCCTTCTTCCAGATTCTATCAATTTCACCAAGAACTTTGTACTTCACAAGTATGTAAGGCTATTCATAGTGATGGACTGAGTTTCTCCTCACGCCCTACATCTCAATTCAGTCAGTAAAATTTTAATCTAGGGTTATGTCCTTAGTTTTGAGTATTCTTGTGATGAGTTGATGTTCTGTTCTGAGTTGTTGAGTTCTGAGTATTGAGTTTTTCTATATTGTTATTGAGATTCTTGAGGTTATTTATTCATGTCTATTTTTCAACATGAACCTTACTTCTAAACATTCCTTGAGTTCTTATTGAGAATATTTTAAACAAACATAGTTGTTTAAATTGAATTTTTTTTATGAAGTAAAGAGGAGTTCGATAAAAAGTATAAGGGAACTAAGTATTTCCCACATGTTTTATTTTTACATGAAGAAAGAGAGTATTATTTTGAGAAAAGTTAAAGAGTTTTCAGAAAGATTGTGTACATAACAGTTAACTCTTAAAGAGGCCTCTTTGAGTAATTATCTCAACCTAGAGAAAATATTTTTACATTGAGCAAAGAGAAATATTGTTTGCTAAATGAGCAAGGAGTTTAGAGATATTTCAGAGCAGTTACCTCTTTTAAGAGGATAGTTTGAGCAATTATCTCAAACTAGAGAAAGAGTATGTTATATACATTTGAGCATGAATATATATATTATTGAGAGTAGTATTGAGTACCGATATGGGGGAGAGTTTAGACAACTCACAACCCTCATAAATCATGTCTTGCCTACATGGGTATATTATCATAATTTTTAGATGAATCTTTATTGCTTAGTGGATCCACTTATTTGAGAAGTTCTATACCCCTACATGGTATAAGGCAATTCTGGCAGTGTTGACAAGATGTTGTATCATCACGTAGATTATAGTGATGGTTGTTGGTTAGAGAATTTTCCAAATAGAGTTAAAAGTGCATTTTTATCATATCACTTTACATGTTGAGTTCAAAGAAGATGTTTTAAAATTTGTTTTAAATACTTGAGCACTGAGTTGAGGAAGAATAGAGTTGAGTTCATTTTCTTTAAAATGATATATGGGAACTAAGTATTCCCAAGAGTAAATTTTTTTACATTAAAGATGAGAAGAAATTGAGATTTCCGAAAGAGTTTTGAGCAGTTTGAGTACCGTCTCTTTTAAGAGAAAGATTTTTGAGTAATAATCTCAAAACACAGAAAGATGTATGTTTTTAAATATATGAGTTAGTTATAATTTAAGAGTAGTATTGAGCACCGATATGGGGGAGAGTTCAGAAAACTCACAACCCCCATAAACCATGTAGCCAACGTGGGTAGAAAGTGTCATACTTTTTAGATGATTTTCTTTTTAGCATAGACTATTGGATCCACTTAGTAGTAGGTTCTATACCCCAGCAAAGTATAGTAAAGTTCTGGTAGCGTGGGCTAGATGATGTATCATCACATAGCTCATAGTGATGGTTGTCGGTTAGAAAATCTCCCACAGAGTCATATTGTATTTTTATATATACAAGCGGTGTTATTATTGTATTCTTCAATACATTGAGTTGTTATCTGCTGTTTTAAAAAGTTTTTCAAATATTACATTTTTTATTGTTGCTTTATCTTGAGTTGAGTATCCAGAGTTGAGTATCTTATTATTGAATTGAGCCCTATTTTCTCTGAGTTGAGTTCAACTATGTTTCATTGAGTTGAATTGAGTTGAATTGAGTTGAGTGAGTTGAGAAGAGGTAAGTATGTTTCTTTTCCATCAGTTCAAGCTTATGGTTATGCTTTAGAATTCCCCTTACATGCTCGTACATTCCATGTACTGAGCCATTTGGCCTGCATCGTTTCATGATGCAGATACAGGTATTTAGGATCATCAGTAGGTGTTTCGTTGAGGTCATTTGATATTCCAGTCAACTTTGCTGAGCCATATTATATTCTGGAGGACTTCACCTTTATCTTACAGTTAGTAGTTTTGAGATGTCGTGGGTCTTGTAAAGATATCCTTCTGTAATAGTAGAGGCTTCATAGATAGACAGAGTTGAGGATTTTCTGTATTTACTTTTATTTTGAGTACTGTACAGACTTTTAAAAAGGTTGAGTATTTGGTTTCAATGAAATTTAATTCAGTTTTAAGCTTTTGTATGCTTCTTCCGCTTGTAGCCAGCCAGGATGAGGGTTTGCTTGGAGACCAGCAATGGTTCTCGAGTGTCGGCCACATCTAGGGTATAGGCTCAGGTCGTGACATTAAGCTCTTTTCATGTGATACAATTTACAGTGAAATAGCATGGGCTAACGACTTTTAACTCTTTCAAGTGATACAAATTGTACTTTAAGCCTATATTTATTGCATCTTAATCAATCAACTGTAGTAATAAATTAACCAAGCTAGCCACTTTTTAGCTCTTTAAGGTGATACAATTTTAGCTTTATTTTTATGACATCTTAATCAATCAACTAAGTTAAGTAGATAGGGTGGGGCCTAACCACTTTTTCAGCTCGGTAGTTGAAAATATAGCTAGCCACTGTTATAATAAAAGTTTTAATTTACAAACATAGCCACTTTTAAATGCATGGCTAACCAATAATAGGTAAACATTGAGATGTCATAAACCACTAAACAATCTCTCTATAGTCACAAGAGATAAGAGTAAGGTGTGTTGTAAACAATGTCCTTGTGGGATTATACTGTTACGGCCCAAAATGGATGTGATGACACTTGTCTATTCCCACCAAGACAAGACAATCTCAACCCAAAGAAATGAAATAAATGTGGAAATATAAAGCAAGAACAAGATAGAAATGGAAAACTTATTTTTTTATTAACACCCTAAAACATGGTTGTCACATGTACAAGCCACTAATGTAAATACAAAATTTGAAAGATAAATAAAAGTCTCAATGTTTCTATTTCTTAAGTAGAACAAAACATAAAGTAAAGGAACAGAGGGCCCTCCTGGATGACAAACAGCTGCCTCTCAATATCTTTGACAAGCCTTGAAATCATAAGAATGAGAAGGAGATCACACTTGTTCGGGCTTGGAACCTACACAAGTGTAGAAGTAAGGAGTGAGTACCAATAACACAGTACCCAACATGCAATCTAATAAACAAGGCATCTACCTATAAATTGAATACTTCTTTCATCCCAACTGAATATCCTCAAACTACAACCTACAAAGAAATCAACCCAACCTAACATTTCTACAATACACAGCTCACAAGGCTCAATATTCACAGTTTAATTGTCGCGAGTTAACAACCATCACGGAGAAAGTAGGTCAATCTAAATTATCAAATAAATATCTCACAAGTATCACGCACATCAATCACAATTATCAAGTAGGTCAATCATAAGCATCAATTGCATCAAAGCACAATAATTAACTCTCGCCGGAACCGTTTCTCATCGATTTTATGTTAAATAACTAGCCGGAACCATTTTTCATCGGCTTTATATCTATTCACTAGTAAAAAATGACCTCGACATCACAACACTTGCCGAAAATGACCGGGGCATCATAACTCTTGCCGGCAACAATCTAGGCATTATAATACTTGCCAATTATTACCTCGACATCATAACCATAACATGTTTCGTCACGATGTTCAACAATAAATGCACACAAGTAATGTCACATCACATAGAAGAGAATAATTCATGAAATTCAAGTCCACATTCATGCTCCCAAGCATTTCATCAATCAAATAATATATTTCACAACAATGAAATTGACATCATCATAATTTCCTCTTCCAAATCACTTCTGAAGCCACATATTATATATATAAATCAAGTAGTCAAAATAAATCTCTGAAAACAACAATACCCACATCACTTTCTTTAAAAATGGGTCAATTAAACTCAAAACCCAATTACAAAAATAGGGTTTGAATCCAAAAATCAACGCTTCAAAACATTACACACGGCCTTAGAAACTCATCAGTGAAAAACATTCCCAAAAGGACTCAAAATCATTTCACAATCTCAATTTTAGTTAGGAATTAAAGTTCATGTAAAACCATGTAATTTACCAATCAAAATAAAAAAATTTGATGTTAAAATTCATGAATAATCAAAGAAAAATGAAGTTTGAGAGTTAAGAATCGTTATCCAACTATTTTTCATTAAAAAGATGGTGCAAATCGCCACCCCAAAGCTCGCAAAAATCAAAAATTGCAAAATGGGGTTGAAACCCTGATTTCAGAAAAAACATTCTACCTAGGTATCAGATGCTCATCACAATCACGATCAGAGCCACACAATCGTGATGAGTAAGACAATTAGCTCATTTAAGTTGATCATCATGATCGATGCAAGACCCACACGATTGTGATTCACACTAAAATTATGTTATGCAATCGCGATGACCAAAATGGCCATGCACTAGAACCACAAACTAGACAAACTCAAAATTATCGAAGGGACCTTCAGGATTTAATTGGAACCCTATACACACAAACCATAAATATAAATCAATTATACTCTACGCTCTGGACTCAATGGAAGCATCAAAATACAGATACGAGGTCTCCTTAACCTGACATTCATGAAAGCCAAAAAAAACTTACACAACACCCAAAAAAGGCTAAAAGAAAGCCAGGGACCTCTCAAAAATCAACCAAGACCTCACCTAGGTTTAAAATCGGAACTCTTGATATTATGATCAGAGCATTGAACCCCAAAGGTTGACAAAAGTCAATCCAAAGGCAATATTTCTTTAATTTTCCAACATAGGACCTCAAATCCTCAAAAACACTGTAAATCTAAAACCCACAACTCTCATGGACCAGAATCCTTATTTCAAAACTGATGGAATCAATAGATTTCTGTTTTTGATGCTCAAAACTCCAAAAGACTTCAAAAATCACTTTTAACCTGTCACGCCCCGTGCCTTCACCCTGGACATGGCCGGCACTCGAGAACCATTTCAGATCCCCAAGTGAACCCTTGTCCTGGTTGACTCTTTAGCGGAAGACTAATTGAATAAGAAAAAAAGCTTTATATGTAGAGTTTAACTCATATATCTCAAATAGACCTAACTCAAAGACTGAAATGACTCAATGTTATGAATAAAATCATCTACAAAACATCTCAAACTAAAAGGGAAATACGGAGAGACTCCTCAACTCTAACTATCTATAAAGCCTCTAATTCTACATGTCCTAAGACAACTCAACAATAACAGGAAAAAAAATGTGAAATCCTCCATAAAGAAAAGAGGCTCACCAGAGCTATCGGGAACACAAAGTGATCTCAACAAAATGCCTATTGATGATCCTGAACACCTGTATCTACATCATAAAAGATGCATGTAGAATGACATCATTTTATTGAATGCACAAGTATGTAACATAGCCGAGGTGAAATAATTGTATGAAAGGACTGTAATAGATATAGCATAAACTCAATTGAATGTAAAGAATTTAAGGAATGAAATCATTTAAGTTTACAAAATGTTTTCTCATCTCTGAAATTCAACATAATAATTGATATATTTAAATTACATTTTAACTCTATTGGGATATTCTCTAACCGAAAAGCATTACTATGAGCTACATGAGGATACAACGTCTTGTCCACACCGCCAGAAATGTCTTATATTGTGTCGGGATATAGAAACTCTCAACTAAGTAGATCCACTAAGCTGTGCCCGAATGCACTAAGGATTCATCTAAAAAGTATGATCATGTACCCATGTTAGAAATACATGGTTTATGGGGGCTATGAGTTATCTGAACTTTCCCTATATCGGTGCTTGATACTAATCCCAATAATATATACTCTTGCTCAAATGTATAAAAACATATTATTTCTCTGGTTTGAGATAATTTCTCAAACTATCCTCTTAAAAGAGGTAACTGCTCTAATTTATCTCCGAGAGTCATTGCTCATTGAGAAAATGAAGTTTCTCTTTGCTCAATGTAAAAATACATTATGGGTTGATATAATTACTCAAAAAGGGCATCTTTAAGATGTAACAACTCTATACTTAATCTTTCTAAAAACACTTTTAACTTTTCTAAAAAAAAGTCTACTCTTTTTCTTCATGTAAAAATGAAACATTTCAGAAATACATGGTTCCCTTATACTCTTTCTCAAACTTCTTTTTACTTCCTCTAAACTCAGTTCAAACAATAATGTTTTGTTTTAAAGACTCTCAATAAAAATTTAATAAATACTCAAGAATAGGGTTCATGCTGAAAAATAGACATGAACAATCAACTCAATAATCGCAATACAATATTTATGACAATTTAATAATTCAAAATAAAAATTCAACAATCATCAACTCAAGAACTCAGAACTCAATATCAACTCATCTCAAGGATACTCAAATCGAAGGATAGAACCTCAGACTCTTTTACTGACTTGAAAATAGATGTTGGGTGTGAGGACCAACTAGTCCAACACTATGATATCCTTACATACCAGGAAGAACGAAGTCCTTTGGCGAAACCAATGAAACTCAAAGAATGCTTGAACTAATCTTTTCTCCTCTTGGAACCTTATTCTAATGACTTTAAGTGTTAATGAACGTAAAAGAGCTTATTTACACTTTCTAACCCCTTATTTAGGTGTAAATCGTTGTGGTTTAGGCTTAAAATAGGCGTCAAAATGACGTAGTTTAGTACCAAATGCATATTGGAAAGAACAAAAATGACCCCAGCTTAAAAACTATCAAGGTTCCTCAAAAGATAGGTTTCATGGACCATTTAAGGCTCCACGGTCCATGAAAAACTTCCCTTGTTGTATTACTGTATTGCCGTCCGTGAAAGTTTGACTGTCTGATAGGGCTCCACTAAAATGGGCATAAACTTTGACTTCGAACTCGAAATAAGGCAAACTTGGTTGCGTTGGAAAGAGGACTCAAAAACCTTTAATTTATTAGTTAATGGGCCACCTAATTTATTATGTGCTGAGAGATATGATTGTTTGAAGTTGACCCAAAACATCAAAGCTGATGCATTCCTTTAACGAACAACTTCATGGTTCGTACAAAGCTTCACCAACCGTCCAAGTGTCCATGAACCTTTATTAGTTTTGGGTAAAGTTTCTAGGGGTTGGGTGATGGGTCGTGGACCTCTTCACGGCCCATGAAACCCTTCGTAAAAAGATCTTTAAGTTTAACTTTCCCTATGGTTTGTTGTACGGACCGTACAACCTTCCTTACACATGCACCTATACTTAACTGAAGCCTTTTCTCTTTTAATTTCAAAGTTTCAACTTCTGAGGTGTTAAAATTTCTCCCCCTTGGGAACATTCATCCTCGAATGAGACTAAACTAAGCGTAAAAGGGGTAGAAAAGTTTCTAACAGCCCATCACAAAGCACAAAACATGCAAATAGCATAAACTCAACATATCAACTTAAAAAGTGTATTACAAAGAGTTAGTGCCCTGGTATGGAATTGATTCCGAGGAAAAAAGGTGAGGGTATCTCTTCTTCATATCCTCCTTGATTTCCCAAGTAGCTTGCTAAACAAATTGGTTCCTCCCTAAGACTTCGAGTGATGCAACCTTTTCAGTTCTCAACTTTTGAAGCTAACGATCAAGGATCTAAACTAAACTCTCCACATAGAACAAACTGTCTTTTACTCCAATACTCTCAGTAGGAAAAATATGTGAAACGTTGGATGACCTACTGCTAACTCTGGTAGTAGTTCTAACTCATAAGCTACATTACCAACCCCCTTGGATATCTGATAAGGACCAATGCGTCGGCGGCTGAGCATCCCTTTCTTGCCAAACCTCATAACACCTTTTATGGGTGAAACTTTCAGATATACCCAAACATCAACCTCAAACTCCAAATCTCTTCTTCTAAAATCAATATAGGAATTATGACGACTATGCGCTATTTTTAACCTCTCCTGAATTATCTTCACCTTCCCTATGAATTGACGAACAAAATCTGCTCCTATCAACTCAGTTTCGCCAACCTCAACCAAGTCAATAGGAGATCTACACCTTCACCTATATAGAGCCTCATACAGAGCCATCTGAATGCTAGAATGGTAAATATTATTGTATGCAAACTCAATAAGGGGAAAATGGTCATCCCAATTACCTTTCAAATCTAAAACACAAGCTCTCAACATGTCCTCTAAGGTCTGAATTGTGCGCTCTTCTTGACCATCAGCCTGAGGATGAAAAACAGTACTAATGTTTACCTTCGAACCCAAACCTTTATGAGATGACTTCCAAAACTGTGCGGTAAACTATGCATATCTACTTGGGATGAAGGACAAGGGAACTCCATGCAGTCGAACTATCTCATGAATGTAAAAAATTGGATACTCTTCTGTTGTATTGGTAGTATTTACTAGCAAGAAATGGGCTGATTTGGTCATCCGATCCATAATCAGCCAAATGGAATCATCATGCCTGTGAGATCAAGGTAAGCCTGTAATGAATTCCATACTAATCATCTCCCACTTCCCTTCCGGAAGGGTTATATTATGATCCACACCACGTGATCTTTGATGCTCAGCCTTGACTTTCTGATAATTTTGGCACTTAGCAACAAACTCGGCAATGTACCTTTTAATGCCACTCCATCAGTAGACTTCTCTCAAGTCATGGTACATCTTGGTGGCACCCAGATGAATCAAATATCGGAAACTATGTCCTTCTTCCATGATTCTCTCTGGGATTTCATCCACATTTGGAACACATAACTTACCTCGATACCTCAACACACCATCTCCCCCTTGTGCAAAGACCATCACTTTCTTTCTTGTGCACATTTGCCTTCAAATCAAATAAAATAGGATCCTGGTCCTGTTTCTCCTTCACTTCTAACACTCACGATGATTCAACTACATTAATCACGACCACTCCACCTTTACTAGAATCTAACAAACAGACTCCCAGACGTACAAGTCTGAGAACTTCCTTAGCCAATTATTTCTTACCTTCCTTGACATAACCAGTACTCCCTATGGAAAACCTGCTCAAGGTATCAACAACAAAATTAGTCTTACCTGGATGGTATAGAATACTCATATCATAATCCTTGAGTAGTTCTATACATCTCCTTTGTCGAAGATTTAGATCCTTCTGACTGACGACATACTGGAGAATCTGCTGGCCAGTGAAAACATCCATGTGAATGCCATAGAGATAGTGACGCCTTATCTTAAGAGCAAAAACTACTGCTGCCAACTCGAGATCATGAGTCGAGTAGTTCACTTCGTTAATCTTAAGTTGTCTGGAGGCATATTCTATAACCTTACCATTTTTCATCAATACACAACTAAGTCCAACTCTGGACGCATCGCAATAAACAACAAAACCATATGTACCCTCTAGTAAGGTCAAAACTAGAGCGGTGGTTGACCGAGTTTTCAATTCCTGAAAGCTTTTCTCACAAGCTTCAAATCATTGAAACTTTGTTGTTTTTTCTGACTCAACTTAGTCAATGGTGATGCAATAGGTGATAACCCCTCGATAAACCTTATGTAGTAACTAACCAATCCCTAGAAACTCCTTATATCTGTTAGAGACCTGGGTCTAGCTAGTTTTGCACTGCCTTAATCTTCTAATTGTCAACTCGAATTCCATCACCACACACTATATAGCCAAAGAATGCCACAGACTCCAGCCAGAACTCACACTTAGAAAACATGGCATACAACTCCCGATCCTTCAGAGTATGGAGGACTATTCTGAGATGACTAGCATGGTCCTCTTCATTCTTCAAATATATCAATATGTCATCAATAGATACGATAAAAAACATGTTCTGATACTAGTTATATACTATGTTCATAAGATTCATGAATGCTACAAGAGATTTAGTTAAACCAAATGACATAACAAGGAACTCATAATATCCATAACGGGTCCTTAAAGTTGTCTTCGGGATGTCACTTTCTCTCACTTTCAACTGATGATAGCCTGATCTAAGGTCTATCTTAGGAAAAAAGTGGCACCCAGAAGTTGGTTAAAAAGGTCATCAATTCTTGGAAGAAGATACTTTTTTTATGGTGACCTTGTTCATCTGGTGATAAATGATACACATCCTAAGGGAACCATATTTCTTTCTCATGAATAAGACCGGAGTGCCTCAAGGTGAGACACTTGGTTGGATGAAACCCTTATTAAGAAAATCTCTCAACTGCTATTTTAACTTAGTTGGAGCCATTCTATATGGTAGAATAGAAATGGGTTGAGTATCGATAAGATTATCTATAAATTTATGTTTATTTCTCTCTCAAGAGGGACTCTATGAAGATCATTTGGAGAGACTTCTGGAAACTCACTCACAACTGGAGTTGACTGAATAGGTGGTGTCTCAATACTAGATTCATTAAGTCGGAGTAAATGATAGATGCACCCCTTAGAAACTAACTTTCTGGCCTTAAGGTATGAAATAAAACAAACTTTCGTCACTGCTGAATTACTTCTCCACTCTAAATATGGCTCATTAGGAAACTGAAACTTGACTACTCGAGTTCTACAATCGACTAAGGCATAACATGCATGAAGTCAGTCCATACCTAGAATAACATCAAAGTCCACCATATCCCAACTATGTTGTCCTTGTGATAGACAGAGATGGTACAATCACGATAGAAACTTTCTACTAGAATAGACTCACCAAAAAGTGCAGAAACACCGAAGGGCATAAGAAGTTGTTCGAGGGAAATTCCAAACCTCATGGCTACATAAGAAGTCACAAAAGACAAACTCGCACATGGATCAAGTAAGACATAAGCATCAAAAGTAAAGACTTTAAGAATACCAATGACAACATGTGGTGAGTTTTCCCGATCTAGGCGACTAGCTATAGCATACATAAAGTCTGTACCTCTACTTGTTCCTCAAGTAGCTCTTCTCTATGTATTTCAATCTGCTGGATATGCTGAAAAAGATTGGGCTGTACTGCCCCCATTACCCTGCCTCTTCTTAGGGAATTCTCTCATAAAATGACCCTTCTTGCCACACTTGAAACAACCATTGGAGCCATCACGACATTCTCCTCGATGGGTCCTACCACAATTAGCACAAGATGGACTTTGAAAACCCTATGCCACACTACCCTGAGACTAAGTACCTTGAGCTTTTAAATTCTAAGAACTCTGATTCATACGATAATTCCTATTTGTTGGTGTAGGTGCATTAGTTGTAGGTGGAGAAGGTCCAGATGACCTCTGCAGAAAAGATGACCGATGCCAGTTCCTAGTCTTTTTCTGGCCAATCTAATTAGTTGTTGTCTTGGCCCTCTTATTGCAAAACTCTTCTTTATCCTTTAACTTATCCTCTTCAACCTTCTTCACAAGAATCATGAGTCTAGCTATGTCCTTGTCCCCTATCAACAAAATTATCTTACCTTCCTTGTTTGATAGGCGGAATAGCCCGGACATGAACAAACTCATCATGCTCCTCATATATACCACCATCTCTGGTGCATAGCGTGATAGCTGAGTAAACTTGAGAATGTACGAATGCACACTTATCGCTTCTTTTTTTAGATTCATGAACTCTCTCACTTCAACTTCTTTTAGATCTTAGGGATAGAAGCTCCCCAAGAAAGCATCATCAAACACAACCTAACTCAAAAGTGGTGCCCCCTCTCCCATGTTCTTCTTCCTCTATTCATACAATATACTAGCAACACCTTTTAGCTTATATGAGGCTAATTCTACATGCTCTGTATCAGCAACACGCATGAACTCAAACTCTTTCTAAAGCTGTTCCACAAAGTTCTTCGGATCCTCAGTGACTTTCGATCCAGTGAACTCCGGGGATTCATTCTCAATAATTCACAGATTGTGGATGTATCAGTTACATCCTTACAACCCGTTCCTAGTTAACCAACTTGGTTTGCCACAACTTGATTTAGCAGCTGAATAGTATTCCTGAACTCATCATTGGTGACATCTCCCTAATGGGGTTGCACTTCTAGTGCATTGGGAGCTTCTTGAACTTGAGAATTTGCATTCCTCATAGTAGGACATCCTCGAAGAGATCTTCCTGGAGGAAAGATCTTAAAAGACACGCGACAACATGAGTTACAAGAAATTTTTATAGAGTTGAACTATATCGCACGAATATGAGTAAGAAGAAAGTTAAATGTTCCTCAATGTCATAGCCTACAAATTATAGATGTGGTGTGCTTCACATCGATAAGAAGAACTCTACTAGACACATCTTCATAGACACCTAGGACTCTTGAACTCTGTTTTATGATACACAGTTTGTTATGCCTCGAGCCTACACCCTGGACGTGGCAGGCACTCGAGAACCATTTCTGATCCCCAAGTGAACCCTTGGCATGGCTGATTATTTAGAGGAAGACTCACTCAAGAAGAAAGAAGATTTATATGAAGAGTGTAACTAATATATCTAAATTAGACCCAACACAAAGACTGAAAGTACTCAATGTTATAAATAAATAGTTTGCAAAACATATCCAATTAAAAGGGAAATACTGAGAGACTCCTCAACTCTAACTATCTATGAAGCCTCTAATAGTAGGATACATATCGGGACAAGACCCATGACAACTCAACTCAACAATAACAGGAAAATAAATGTAATATCCTCCGGAAAGCAAGAAGGTTCACCAAAGTTGTCTGAAGCACAAAGTGATCTAAACGAGATGCACGTTGATGATCCTGAACACCTGCATCATAAAATAAATGATGAAGGTCGAATGACATCGGTACACTGAATGCACGAGTATGTAATATAGTCGAGGCGACATAACTGAATGAAAGGAAAGCAATAGATATAGCATAAACTTAACTGAATGTAAAGAATTAAAGGAATGAAATCATTTAACTTAACAAAATACTTTCTCATCTCTGAACTTCAACATAATAAGTGATATATTTAAAATATACTTTAACTCTATTGGGAGATTTTTTAGCCGATAACCATCACTATGAGCTACGTTATAATACAACGTATTGTCCATGCTGCCAGAACTATCCTATATCATGCCGGGATATAGAACCTCTCAACTAATTTGATCCACTAAGCTTTGTCCGTAGGCACTAAGGATTTATCTAAAAGGTATGATCTTGTACCCATGTTTGAAAGACATAGTTTGTGGGGCTGTGAGTTATCTGAACTCTCCCCAATATTAGTTCTCAATACTACTCCCACTAATATATACTCTTTCTCAAATGTATAAAAATATATTCTTTCTCTCGTTTGAGATAATTGATCAAACTATCCTCTTAAAAGAGGTAACTGATCAGAAATATCTCTAGACTCATTGCTCATTTAGAAAACAAGCTTTCTCTTTACTCGATGTAAATATACATTCTGGGTTGAGATATTTACTCAAAAGGGGCCTCATTAAAAGGTAACTACTCTGTACCTTATCTTTCTAAAAACTCTTTTAACTTTTATCAAACAAAAGTCTACTCTTTTAACTTATATGTAAAAATTAAACATTTGGGAAATACTTAGTTCCCTTATACTCTTCCTCAAACTTCTCTTGACTTCCTCAAAACATAGTTTAAACAATAATGTTTTGTTTAAAAGTTTCTCAATAAGAATTTAATGAATACTCAAGAATAAAGTTCTTGCTGAAAAATAAACATGAATAATCAACTCAATAATTTCAATACACAATTTATGATAATTCAATAATTAGAAATCAAAATTCTATGATCAGCAACTCAAGAACTGAGAACTCAATATCAACGCATCTCAAGAATACTCAAATCTAAGGATAGAACCCAAGATTACTCTTTTAGTGATTTGATAGTAGATGTAGGGTGTGAGGAAGAACTAGTCCAACACTATGATAGCCTTACATACCACGAAGAACAAAGATCTTTGGTGAAATCGACGAAACTCGAAGAAAGCTTGAACCCTAGATTTTCTCCTCTTGAAATCTTGTTCTAATGACTTGAAGTGTTAATGAAAGTAAAACGACTAATTAATACTTTATAAGCCCTTAATTAGCTGTAAAACTTCATGATTTATTCTTAGAATAGGGGTTAAAATGACATAGATGAAGTACCAAACGCATATGGGAAAGACGAATACGAACCCAGCTTAAAAAACTTGTCGAGCTGCTTGAAAAGGGATGTTTCATGGACCGTTTATTAAAAATTAGTTGCTATAGTGTTTATGATGTTAATTACACGTTTCTTGGAGAATTATTGTAGTCCCATGTATAAAACTCAAAAATCCTAGCTTGTGTTAATTATTCATATTTCGTTAATTATACTTGCTAGGTAAATTAGCAAGACAATCATGCTTCAAAATTCGAATGCCATACCTTTCAGTATATGTATGAAGCATTCTCAGATAATTATCAGTATTTTGAGCTATTCAGTATTATAGTTACATTCTTAGCTTTATTTGCAAATTGGGAGTAAACTTAACCCTGAGTTGGACTAGGGTTTAGCAAGCCTCAAGTCCCAGAAGTACGTGCCCCCATAGGTTTATAAGTCCCCTCTGTTGGGCATCAGTCTTAGTGATCACGCCACAGGCATGCCATTATACCCCGGTATGGTATATTTGGTTCTCTTGATGGGGCACATACATCAGACTCCAGATTAAGCTCACATGGTTTTATGTCGGTTAATAGTATCTCTCACTGTCAGATTCATGTTGCATTGACCATGTATTCAATATTTATTTCAGTATTTAGTTTAGCATGTTATATTTTCATGGTTTGTACTTGGTCAATGCATCTAGCTCAACTTTTAGTTATGGTTCAAAATATCTATTTCCTTGTTCAGTTTATATTGTTTAGTTTATATTGTTCATCTTAGAATATATCTTGCATGCTCAGTACATTCAAAGTATTGCCGCATACTTTTGTGCTATATCGTTGTATGATGTAGGTTCAGGCGCTCAACATCTATATTGCAGTTAGCTCGACTTCCTATTCGTACTCAGCACCTTCAGTGGTAAGTCCTCATAATTTGAGGATGATAGACATGCTCTACTTTTTAGTATTCACTTTTCAGTTTCAGTCTTGTTGGAGTTAGCTGGGGGCATGTCCCAGAAACTCAGATTAGTTAGAGGATGTCAGACCTAGTGTAGATTCAGCTTGAGTTGTTAATGTTATTTTCAGTCATCACTATACTCTTCATATATTTTATATATTCAGACATATTGGATTTTTCCCCGTTTTAGATACTAAATAGTGTGTAGCTTCCGCAGAGTGCACGTTTTATTTGAAATTCTATAGATATGTCGTTTCACAGGTTGGCTTGGGGTCACTTATAACACTAAGCATTATGTTGAGTCTATGGGGTAGCCTCCGGGTGTGACAAACTCGGTATCACAGCATCGGGTTCAAGAGTCCTAGGTTGTTTGAAAGCTGCACTAAATGGAGTCTCTTTCATGGGTGTGAAGCACGCCAAACCTATAAGGGGGAGGCTACGAGGTGTTCTAAGAAAATAACTTCACTTCATTTTCCATCTTTAACATGCGATGGAGTGTGATTCAACTTCTCCCTTGTAATCCATCATTATGTATGTCAGATCATGCCACCTCCTCGTAGAGCTAACGCACGAAATGCTAACGCACACAATGCTAATGAAGTTCCTCCTGTACTAAACCATTAGGTTACGAATGTACAGTTTTGTAATGCGACCTAGCTATTGGTCGAGACCATAGTCAACCAGACCAATCGGTAGGCCCTAGTCCCTTCAAACCCCACCGGTGGATCAGCTACAGCCAGGGTGCGAGATTTTATTCGTATGAATCAAAGAGTTTCTAGGGTCGATGGTTGGTGAGGACCCACATAACTTCATTATTGAGGTGAAGAAGATTATTGAGGTAATGCAAGTGTCTAGTACTGATATTGTTGAGCTAGCATACTATCAACTCAAGGATGTGGCTTATATATGGTTCATGTAGTGGAAAGACAACAGGGGTGCGAATGCAACTCCTGTGATGTGGGACTATTTTACTGGAGCTTTTCTTGACAGGTTCTTCCTGAGAGAGTTGAAGGAGAATAAGGCATATGAATTTATAAACTTGAGATAGAGGTTGATGTCAGTCAAACAATACGGGCAAAAGTTCACTAAACTCTCCAGGTATGCTCCACATATGGTGGTCGATCGGAGAGCCCAAATGGGAAAGTTCTTGTTTTGAGTATTCGATCTAGTAAAGACCGAGTGCATGAATGTTATCCTATTAAGGGATATGGATATCTCCAGAATAATGAACCATGTTCAGCATGTTGAGGGAGATAAGCTGAAGGAAATGACTAAGGACAACAAAAAAAGCTAGAACATGCAACTATGAATATTCTCAGCAAAGGTTGAGAGGTGGAAATTGCTCACAATTTCAACAGAGGTCTGTAGCCCCAGCCCTTCATCAGCTACCGCTTCGTCCCCAAGGTTTAGAGAGGATTACAAAGGGAAGGCATCAAGCTCTAAGTCTCAGGGAAGTGCTTCAGGTAATAGGACTTTTTCATCTTGCCCAAAGTGTGGTAGGAACGACCTGGGCGAGTGTCTTGCTGGCATAGATGGGTGTTTTTAGTGCGGTCCATTTGGTCATAGGTGGAAGGATTGCCCTTCTGCCAGGCAGGGTCCGGGAGGTAACAAAGCTCAGTCTAAAACTTCAGCAGCGCCACTTGGTTGCCCCACTTAGCAGGGTGCCTCGTCCTGTACAAGTGTGGCCAGCGCCAAAATAGGTTGTATGCTCTTCAGTCTTGACAGGATCAAAAGGGTTCTCGTGATATGGTCAGCGGTACGTTACAAGTCTTCAATTTAGATGGTTATGCATTGTTAGATCCAGGGGCTACACTTTCTTTTGTTATTCCTTGTATAGCAGTAAACTTCAGTATCATTCTAGAAAATCTCTCAAAACCCTTCTCAGTTTGTACTCCAGTCGATGACCTAGTTATAGCTAGACAGGTATAGAAGAATTGCCCTATCACAGTTTCCTAAAAAGTCAGCTCACCACATCTTGTAGATTTAGAAATGATAGATTTTGATATCATTCTAGGCATGGATTGGTTACATTCCTATTATGCCTCAGTCAATTGTACAACTAGGATCGTTCTGTTTCGGTTTCAAAATGAGCCAGTTTTAGAATGGAAGGGCAGTAACTTAGTTCCTGTAAGTCGTTTCATCTCCTACTTTAAGTCAAGAATAATGATTTCCAGAGGTTATATCTATCATCTTTTTCAGGTTAAGGGTTCAAACTCTGAAACCCCAACTCTTGAGTCAGTCTCAGTCGTAAATGAGTTTCCAAAGGTGTTCCTAGAAAATCTTCCCAGAGTTCCTCCTGAAAGGAAAATTGACTTCGGAATATATCTCCTTTAAGAAACCCTGATCATTTTGATTCCTCCTCACAGGTTGGCTACAACTGATGGAATTGAAATATTATTTGAAAGACCTTCTAGATAAGGGCTTCATTAGACCCAACATCTCTCCATGCAGTGCTCTAGTGTTATTCGTGCCAAAGAAAAATGGTTCCCTCTAGATATGCATTGACTATCGTTAGTTGAATAAAGTCACAATCAAGAATAAATATCTCATCCTTGGGATTGATGACTAGTTCGACCAGGTTTAGGGTGCTAGTTGATTTTATAAAATAAACATCAGATCCGGCTATCATTAGCTTAGAGTAAGAGATAGTGACATCCGGAAGATAGTCTTCAAGACTCAGTATGATCACTATTAATTTGTAGTTATGTCTTTTAGACTAACAAATGCTCATGCGGCTTTCATGGAGTTAATGAACAGGGTGTTCAACAGTATTTAGACTTTTTCATCATCGTCTTTATTGATGATATCATCATTTATTCTCGGAATGAAGAAGAGCATGTGTTTTATCTAAGAGTTATTATGCAAACCCTTAAAGATCGCCAGCTATCACTATGTTTAGAAAATCTGAATTATGATTATAGTCAGTCACTTTCCTTGGTCATGTGGTATCCAACAAAGGGATCTGAGTGGATTCATAGAAAATTGAGGTAGTAAAGCACTGGCCCAGACCCACATCACCGACTGATATCAAAAGTTTCTTGGGTTTGAGCAGTTACTATAGGAGGTTTATTGAAGGATTTTCTTCCATAACTGCCATATTGACCAAGTTAACTCAGAAAAAGGTCAAGTTTCAATAGTCAGATGAGTGTGAGAAATGCTTCTTAGAACTGAAGACCAGGTTGACTACAACTCCTGTCTTGACTCTACTAGAGGGTTCAGGAGGTCATTTGGTTTATTGTGATTCATCTAGGGTCGGCCTAGTTTGTGTGTTGATGCAGCAGGGTAAGGTCATAGCTTATGCTTCCAGAAATCTTAAGGTCCATGAGAAGAACTACCTGACTCATGACCTTAAATTTGCAGTCGTCGTGTTTGCCCTAAAGATCAGGAGACAGTACCTCTATGGTTTTCATGTTGATGTGTTCACAGGTCATAAAAGCCTCTAATATATTTTCACCCAGAAAGAGTTGAATCTTTGTCAGAGGAGATGGCTTGAATTCCTCAAAGACTATGACATGAATGTGCTCTACCATCTGGGTAAGGAAAATATATTGGCTGACGCCCTCAACAGATTATACATGGGTAGTGTGGCACATGTTGAGGAAGAGAAGAAGGAATTATCCAGAGATGTTCACCGGCTTGCTCGCTTTGGAGTTTGCCTTATGGACATGTCAGATGGTGGTGTGATAATTTGGAATGGATTAAAATCTTGATTTGTAGTAGAGGTTAAGGAGAAACAGGATAATGATCTTATATTGCTTATGTTGAAGGGTGTAGTTCATCAGTAGAGTGTTGGGGTTTTCTCCTAAGGGATAGATAATGTGCTTCGTTACTAGGGTCACTTATGTGCCCCTAATATGGGCGAGTTGAGGCAGCAAATCCTTACAGAAGCCCATAATTCCGGATATTATATTCATCTGGGTGCCATTATGATGTATCGTGATCTAAGAGAAGTCAATTAGTGGAACGGCACGAAGAGAGACATTCCATATTTTGTGTCTAAGTGTCCTAACTTTCAACAAGTTAAAGTAGAACATCAGAAACCAAGAGGTGTGAATCAGGATATTAGCATTCTTAGGTTGAAGTGGGAAGTGATACACATGGATTTCATTACGGGTTTACTTCTTACTCGCAGACAGCATGACTCCATTTGGGTGATAGTGGACAAAGTCACTAAGTCAACTCACTTCTTGATAGTCAAGACTAAAAATTCGGTGGAGGATTATGAAAGATTCTACATCACTGAGATAGTCATGTTGCATGGGGTTCCTTTATCTATCATTTCGGATAGAGGTACCCAGTTTACCTCTCATTTCTGGAGATTGTTTTAGAATGTTTTTGGTACTCAGGTATATCTCAGTACAACATTTCATCTGTAGATGTATGGTCAGGAAAAGTCTACCATTCAGAACTTAGAGGACATGTTGAGAGCTTGTGTGATCGATTTTTAGGGTAGTTTGGGTGATCACCTACCTCTCATATAGTATACCTATAATAATAACTTCTATTCCAGTATTCAGATGGCCCCTTATGAGGCGATGTATGGTCGTAGATGCAGGTATATAGTTGGTTGGTTCGATGTAGGTGAAGCACCTATGATTGGGCCAGATTTAGTTCATTAGGCTATGAATAAAGTTCAACTCATCAGAGATAGACTAAGGACAGCTCAGAGCTATCCGAAGTCCTATGCTAATGTGAGGATAAGGGACTTAGAGTTTGAAATCAATGATTGGGTTTCCTGAGAGGTTCACCCATGAGAGGGGTGATGAGATTTGTCAAGAAAGGGAAGCTTAGTCCTAGGTATGCCAGTCCTTAAAAAATCCTGAAAAGGGTTGGTAATGTGGCTTATGAGTTAGAGTTACAAGCAGAACTAGCAGCGGTTCATCCAGTCTGTCACATTTCTTTGTTGAAGAAGTGTGTGGGTGAAACGGCATAGATAGTGGCTTTAAAGAGTATGGATGTGAAGGATAGCCTTACCTATGCGGAGGTTCTAGTTGAGATTCTTGATCATCAGGTTCGTAGGTTTAGAAATAAGAAAGTCACTTTAGTAAAGGTTTTGTGGAGGAATCAGTCCGTAGAGGGAGCTATTTGGTAAACTTAAGCAGCCATGATGGTCAAGTACCCTCACCACTTCTCCTCTGATTCAGTTTCAGCTTGAGGTAATAGTTCCTCTCTGGTCTCTCAATTTACTCTTGTGTAATTCATTCTCAGTATCATGTTCCCTCAACTATTATTGCATTTAAATATGTTTTCATGTCCATAGGACTCAATTCAGCTAGATATCAGTTTCTAGTACTCAGTTGGTAAGGATTACCGCTCTTTCCCTCTGAATTCATCTTGTTTAGTCTTCATTTGAGGACGAATGATCCCAAGGGGGAGATATTGTAACACCTGGGACTTTAAAAGAGGGCGACAAAGGACAAACATGCAAGTCCGCGAACACAAAATGGACCATGGACCCTTCATGGCACCCTATATAGGTCGTTTAGGGGTCCGAAATCCGTCAAGGGCATCATGAGACCATCTAGGATTCCCCCTAGGAAGGAGTCACCTGGTCGGTGCCTTAGACGACCCATGGAGACTTAGACGGCCCATCTAAGGGTCCTTACAAGTCACTCAGATAGTAAGGATGAACCCCAAGGTCACTGTGAAGGACCACAGATGCCTAGACAAATCCTAGAGCCTCACACAGATGTGTAGTCGTCCATTAAAGGGACTTATCATGTTTTAATTGTTTTTCCAACTTCAAATGCTCATATATTTTACCATAACATGGATTAGGTGTCCCACGACCTATCAAATTAAAGGTCTTTGAGTCCTCTTTCCAATGCCACCAATTTTTCTAATTTCTAGCCCGGAGTAAAAAGTAATGCTCTTTTTAGTGAATCCCTATTAGACAGGGCAACATCACAACCCACTAGATGAGCCATGATGCCTTAGACGGCTCGTTAAACCCCTTTTGACAGTCACCTCGTCAGTTTTAAGTGAGGGTTGTATTTGTCTTTTTCCTTATGTGTTAGGTACTTAAACTATGTCGTTTGATACTTGAACTACGTCGTTTTAATTTATATTAGCCTAGTAATCTAGTCAGAAACTACCTAAAATATGCATTCTCCTAAAATCATCTAACTTAGAAGGAAAACAAGAAAAAGAAGCGAAAGTTTTTACTCAAGAACAAGCAAAGGTCTCCTTCAAGTTCACCCCCGAAATCCAAAGGATTTCTCCGTAGTTTTCTTCACCGGGTATGTGGGATTTCACTAGTCGGTTCCTTTCACCCATTAGGTCCCTAGAATTCAGTCAATTCTTCATCTTCTCCATAAACTTTCAACCTAGGGTTCCTAAATCGTAGGGATCCATTGGAATTTAGCTGCTATAGTTTCTATGATGTTAATTACATGTTTCTTTGAGAATTAGTATAGTCACATATATAAAACTTTGAAACCCTAGCTTGTGTTAATTATCAGTATTTCATGAATTATACTTGCTAGGAAGATTAGTCAAACAATCATGCTTCAGAATTCGAATGCCATACCTTTCTGTATATGTTTGATGCATTCTCAGATAATTATCAGTATTTTGAGTTATTAAGTATTATAGTTGCATTTTCTGAGCTTTATTTTCAGTTGGGAGTAATCTTAGAAGTGAGTTGGACTTGGGTTCACTATACCCTCAAGTCCGAGAACTACGTGCCCCCATAGGTTTATAAGTCCCCTCTATTAGGGATCAGTTTTAGTGATCACGCCACAATCATGCCTTTATACCGCAGAAAGGTATATTGGGTCCTCTCGATGCGGCGTATATATCGGACTCAACGTTTAGCTCACGTGGTTTATGTTGGTTAATAGTATCTCCCACAGTCAGATTCATGTTGCATTGACCATGTATTTAGTATTTATTTCAGTATTCAGTTCAACATGTTATATCTTCATGATTAGTACTTGGTCATTGCATCCAGCTCAACTTTCACTTATGCTTCAGTTTATCTATTTCCTTGTTCAGTATAATATTGTTCAGCTTAGCATATAAACCGCTTGCTCAGTACATTCAATATACTGACGTGTACTTTTTCGCTACATCATTATATGATGTAGGTTCAGGTGCTCAACCTCAAGACCGCGCCTAGCCCGACTTCTTGTACGTATTTAGCAGCTTCAGTAGTGAGTCCTCATAGTTTGAGGACGATAGACATGCTTTACTTTTTAGTATTCATTTTTCAATTTCACTCTTGTTAGAGTTAGCTTGGGGGCATATCCCAGCAACTCAAATCTGTTAGAGGCTTCCAAACATAGAGTAGATTCAGTTTGAGTTGTTAATGTTGTTTTCAGTCACCATTATACTCTTCATATATTTTATATATTCAGACATGTTGGACTTTTCCCAATTTAAGATATTAAAATGTTTTTAGCTTCCGTACAGTGCATGTTTTGATTGTACTTGTGTAGATATATCATTCCATGGGTTAGCTTGGGGTTACTTGTGACACTAAGTACCGTGTTGCGTTTAGGGGGTAGCCTCGGTGTGTGACAATATTTACGTGCGTATATATGTATGCATGTATGTATGTATGTATGTATTTATGCATGCATGTATGTATATGTCTGTGAAAATAAAATCAAAATACCCAAATACTTTTTAAAGACAAATCAACTTTTTAAAGGTAATTATATCAATGAAAAAATGATTATGTTATTGGGAGAACATATAAAGAAAATTTATCAAAGATTACTATTTCTGCGGTTTTTCCCCCTTAAGATATATCAACTTGTTATCATTTCTATACTCTATTTTAGGAGGTGTTCTTATAATTTTAGTTAATTTATGTGTAGATTTAAAAAAAAAAAATAGAACCTACTTTTAATTACTCTTTAATCTTTAATAATCAAATATCTAGAACAGCTTTTGTCGTAAATTCAATGAAATCATAGATCACGTGATATAGGAAAAACATGTATATTGTGTGTGTGGAGGAGAGGAGGAGGAGCAATTTAGGAGATAAGGACTCAAAAGGTCACTCAACTATTGATAATTATCAAACAAAGTCATGTTTTTTTGTAACAAATTTAAAAGGTCACCCAAGTTTGTTTATATATCTTCTAAACTCACTCTATTAATATTTTATCAATAAAATATGACATGTCATTTTATTTAGTTTACATGAACTTTCTTTCTTTTTCAATCCATGTATCATTAAACTACGATCCAACCCTAACCATAATCCAAATAAATAAAAACCTGCAATAAAAAGTAAATTTTATAAGAGTAGTATTTATTTTTATGAATAAAAATAAATAATAACTCATATTAAAAAGAGAAAATATTCATTCACATAAATGCTTCAATAAAATATATTATTTGAATCTACTGTGTTATATGAAATTAGCATTCTACCGTGCAAAAAAGATAAGTAATTAAGAAGCAATACACGTGCTAAAATTTTTCAAAATATTTAAATATTTACTACAAATATCTGCACTGATACTTACATTAAACAAATTTAAGTATGCCAGAGCATTTGTCGAGAGCAAAAATTACAATTTCCCTCATGATTTTTGAGCTAATAAGTTTAATTTAAGTTATAAGTTAGGATTAGGTCGAATAATTGATTAATGCAGTGTAGAGTGAAAACAAAAAGTTTGTATGGACTGAATAAATTTTGCTCGTTCAAATATTTAATATGGTGACTTTTGAAAAGGTAAAAATAAAGTTAAGTGACCTTCTAATTTAAAAAAAAAAAAAAAGAAAAAAACACGACTTTATGAAATAATTATCATTAGTTAAGTGACTGTTATATCATGAAATTCAGATAATCTACTAAGACAATCACACTAAATTTCATCACTTCTCTTGTTGGAAAATTCACTTTTCAAGTCCCCTCCCCCACCCCCACCCCCACCCCCACCAAAACCCCTATATATATCTCCCTCCCATTTTAAAACCCTCCTACCTATCAGAATCCTTTGCAATCACTCTCAAGCAAAAAAATACATCCTCTCAAAATCTCCAAATTCCTTCAAAATTCAAATCGTTACAGATAAAAAAAGACACAAGATTTAGTACTTTTCTTGATTTCATCTCCAAAGAAAATCCTCTTTTTGTACCTATTGTTTTTCTCATCATTTCAAAGCACATCATTTTTTTAAAAATCTTCCAAAAATCAGTCTTTTCATTTCTCTCCGTTTTTGTTATTTTGGTGAAATCTCAATGGGAAAAACAATTGCAGAGAATCTGACTTCACCTAATCATCAAACTTTGAAATCCAATGAGATTGAGAAAAAAAATATCAATTTTTCATCGGTGAAAATTGAAGTTGAAGAAGAAGAAAAAAAAGAA
Organism: Solanum etuberosum; assembly: GCA_029582245.1. NCBI lineage: Eukaryota > Viridiplantae > Streptophyta > Magnoliopsida > Solanales > Solanaceae > Solanum > Solanum etuberosum. Next base: position 172,673 of record JAJONR010000306.1, read on the forward strand.
AAGGATTTGGGTTTATTTGAGAGGTCACCGGATCGGATCCAATCTGCTCAAACAATGATCACTGGTGCTGATTCAGATTCAATTGGCTATATTGTTTCTTCTGATAGTAGTGGGTATTCGTATTCTGATGGGGACAAATGGTCTCCTTTAAAAAGTGAGCCTAGTTCTTTAATTGGGCTCATTTGCTCAACTAAGCCCGAGAATTTTAAAAAGATAGTTGAGGAAGAAAGTAAGCCTATTGAGTATAAGCCTTTTAAAATAACGGTATGATTCCAACTTTTAACCTCTTTTATGTTATGCAATTTTACAATTTAAGCTTTAATTTATGACATAAAATTCTTACACCATCAATTGTATAGTGAAATGGAGTGGGGCTAGCCACTTTTAAGCTCTTCCAAGTGATACAAATTATACTTTTAGCCTTTTTTTTGAGATATTGAACAATCAACTATGTAGAAAAATAGCACAAGATAACCACTTTTAAACTTTTTTCAAGTGATACAATTTAATGTGAAATAGCATGGACTAACCACTTTTAAACTCTTTTAAGTGATACAATTTATGATTTTAGCCTATTTTTATGACATCTTAATCATGTAGTAATATAGTTTGAGCTAACCATTTTTAACCTCTTTCAAGTAATACATTTTACAATTTAAACCTATTTTTATAACATCCTAATCAATCAACTAGGTAGTAGAATAGATAGGGTAGAGTCTAATCACTTTTTTAGCTCGATAATTGAAAAAATTGCCACTCTTACGATGAAAGTTTCAAGTTAAAAAATATCCACTTTTCAGCATGGGGCTAACTAATATTAGGTATACTTTGCAATGTCATATATTACTAAATAACCTCTCTTCTTTCATAAGGTCATACGTACAGACTATCTTGTGGGATTAGATTGAGGTTTTTGTTGTTGTTGTAGAAATTTCATATATATATATATATATATATAAACCTCCTAGTTCTACTATATGTTTCGTGTGTGTATTCTAGCTATTAACTCGTTATTTTTAGGGCATTGGCATGCGTAACTTAGGCAACACATGCTTTTTAAATGTGGTTGTGCAATCTTTTATGCACACCGTTATGTTGCTTCAGCTCCTTAGATCGATCGATCATGTATCTCCATGTCAAAGTAAGGATCAACTTAGAATTTTCCTTTTTTTAAATCCATTTTTAGTCTCTTACATTAGCTTATCATCATTTCTTGTTACAGCTTATGATAAAGGATTTTGTGTGGTGTGTATCATCCGAGAGCTTATTGACTTTTCGATATTTTATGGGAGGTTTTTTGTCTGGCCGACGAAACTTGTCAGCCAATTGAGAAGTATACCCAAACCTAGTTATTTATTTATTTCCTTCTGAAGTTTACTTTAATTTGCTTTATAGAGAACATTTAACTATCAATATGTACCTTATATATCTTTGTGTTTCTTAACATTGTGAAAATATCAGATTTTTCGTCATACTTCAATGTGAACCAACAAGAAGATGCACACGAATTCCTACAGTGCTTTCTCAATAAACTTGAAATTTGTTGTAACTATTTAGAGAAAAAAGACAACATTGTGAAGGAGGCCTTTGGTGGTCGCCTTGTGAGCAAGGTAAGCATTTGCATGTGTGTTCTCTCTATTTTATCTTGGTTTCTTTTCTCCTATTGTTTTAGTTTTTTTGAACTGCTTTGTAAGGCTTTTACTTGAACTGAGGGTCTATCAGTAACATCCTCTCTACCTCCCAAGGTAGGAGTAAGGTTTGTGTATACTCTATCCTCACCAGGCCCCACTTGTAAAAATTTTATTTACATTGTTAGTGTATTTTTCTCAATTCTCAGCTCCGCTGTTGCAATTGTGGTTATTCATCTGTCACACGTGAGTCTCTAATCGACTTAAGCTTGGAGATTGAGGACGTTAACAGTGTACCAGCCGCACTGGAATCTTTTACTAAAATTGAGAAAATTGAGTTTTCTTGTGAAAGGTGCAAGACACAAGGGCCATTTGAGAAGCAGCTCCTCGTCGATCATTCCCCTGTTGTTGCTGCCCTACATTTGAAACGATTCAAAAATAACGGGTTAGTTGTTCAGAAGGTGGAAAAGCATGTTTCATTTCCTCTGGAATTGGACATGCTTCTTTATAACAACGACATCACTAATGTGAGTATCTTCATTTGAACTTTTACAAACATTTTATCTTTTTTAGCAGTTACGTGATGTTGCTTTAAAAATTTCCTTTTGCTCAACAGGAAGAAATTAAATACAATCTCTACGCAGTTATAGTGCATTCTGGACCTTCAATCTCTTCAGGACACTATTACAACTTTATTCGTTGTGCTCCAAATGAATGGTACAAATTTGATGACGAGAAGGTACGCAAAATTGTAGAATTTCCTTATTTTGTTAGAAAGTCTGTGTGTTTACGATAACTAACTTGATATTTTGTTTGATTCTCATAGGTTGATTATGTTCAAGAAGATCTTGTTTTGGAAGAGCAGGCATACATTTTGTTTTATGCAAAGAAGGGCACTCCGTGGTTTTCAGATTATATCCAAATCCACAGGCCCTTCGTATGTCAGGTTATCCCCATAACTTCCAACAATGCTCCAGATGAGCCAACTCTGATGCCTGAACTGAACAATGTTGTTGATAATGATTCCCATGGTAGACTCATCTTCTACACTTACTTATTTCTGAATCCATGTTATTCCTTACTAAATATAGAAAGCTTATCACTCCCCTTTTGGCCATACACAATATTCCACTATTTGAAAATTCTTAAGTTTGGTATATTGTTATTGTAGTTTAGTTCACTATTTGCATATAAGAATCTACCAGAAATAACCTCTCTATCTGTACGAGGTAGGGTTAAGATATGTATATACTCTACAGTGAGTTTGTTGTTGTTGTTTTTCACTTGCACAAATTTAACTTTCTTTTTTCTGAAAGTAAGATATATGTTGAAATAAAATTATCTGAAAGCGATCATCTTCCACTCTGAATACATATCTTCTTTCAACTTCAATCAAATTGTGTTCACACACCAACTAACTGTATTTTTTTTTATAACATTAGCAGATCAATTTTATTGCGAAGATCAATTGCATGACGTGGAAATAAAGCAGGATAAAGAATTGATGGATGAATTGAATCGCGGCTCACATGGAATCTCTGCAAACGAAAAGAAGAGGAAGTTGGAAGATTGAAGATTTTCTGCGCTAGCAGGTTTACCTCCTCTAATGGCGCGAGTAGGAGCAGAATCAAAATGAGTAATTTGAACTCATAAAATAGTCTTTTTGATATAATGCTTAAGGTTTCGATAGATGAATTCAAAATTTTCAATTTATTGATTCAAAGATAGAAATAATATCTTACTAGATTTTGGATGAATTATTTATGCAATCAAAATGTATTTTTGGACATCTTTCTCTTGACCATATAAAATAAAATAGAAGTTACTATCTTGCTATATAGAGCTTTAACTGCCAACTGTGTTCTATCGAACTTGTAATCAAAGTCGGGTCAATGATGCAATTAATAATAAGTATGCCTTAGTCCCCCAATTTTCAGGGGCCTCAAATTTTTACTAAGAACTAAATTATGGTCAAAATATAAATTAATAATTGAAAAAGTGTTGAACATAGTGAATTGCAAAGTCTTTTCTACTAGCTTCTTTAAAGTTACAAGCATTACAACAAGCATAATAAAGTAAGGAGCAAGTTATCCATTTCTTAGAATAAGACTATGGTTCTAACTCTTATCTTCATTAAAATTTGTCAACTTATTACTTATAGAATTATGTAAACAATTCATATAATGAATGTCTTAGTGAAAGGATGTTTTTCAACTTTGAATTGATAAAATCTTACCTAACATTAATAATTGAAAAGGAACATCAAAGAAGTCATTTATATTTAAAAAAAATTAAGTACTAATTTGCTTCTAAAAAGTGTAAGAAAAATTTATGTTTTAATAAATACATATGAAGTTTGTTTAGATTTTATTTTTGGCCTCCACTTATGTTGAGTTGCCCCTATCTGTAATTAGAATGCTACTCAGCTCCAGCCTAGTCTAGAGGTTGAAATATTCATTTTGAAATGGATAAAAAAGGAAAATATTATAAATACGTTAAAACGGATAAAGTAATCATTTACTGACAAATGATTTTCTATCATAGATGTTTGTTATCACGTTTATCATACCTTAAATAGATTAATGTTTATGCATGCATAAAACAGATAAACTTAAAAGTTAATATTTTTCCGTTAATTACATAGAGGTTGGTTAGAATGAATATGCATAATCATGCTATTGAGAAACATAAACCTATAAATTAAATGACTTATTTAATGGTACAAGAATAATCTACAGACAGAGGTGGACCCACACTTTTAAGTTCAGTGCACTTGCACCCGTTAACTTAAAAAAAAAATCTATCTATGTATATCTATTTTGAGAAACTGACAAAAATTAGTATATAATCAGCAGTGTACCCAAGAGAAGTCTATGAGTGCCCTTGTGATGTTGGTACAAGCTAGGAAAACCACCCTTAAGACTCATAAGAACAGTTATCGAAACATAATTGCAAGGATAATATGACATCAAAATAAAAATATAAAATAATAAGAAACAACAACGGTAGTCAAGAGGGAAGATAGACACAACCAATGAAGGGACAAGTAACAATTAATAAAACAAACAAGTATAAAAAAACTCACGTAATAAATAATAACAATAATAATAATAATAATAATAATAATAAAGATACAAGTAGAAGAAAAGGACTAATATAACCCCTACCCCCACCCCGACTCTTCCCCTTAAAAGTTCTATAAAATTTAGCTACTTACAAAACTTCTACTATTATTCGCAACCTTCAAATCTTTCGATCTATAGAATCACGTCCTAAGTCAATTGAAACAAATAGTAAAGGCTAATAATTTAACATTGGAATTATCAATATTCATTTTTATAAAAAAATATCTACTTTTTAGTTTTTATCTTTACATAATTAGATATTTAGAAAATATATTAATTAGATTACACGGAGCAAGTTTACTAGTTTTATATGTATGATGTATGTGGAAGAGGATTTAGCTAATTGAATTTTTTATATATATGTTATGGTGTGTGTGTGTGATGAGTATTAAATAGTTTAAAGTTCTGAACTTTATTAATTCATAAGGCTCAAATACTTTAGAAAGAGCAATCAATCTTGAGAAGATAACTATATCGATGAAAAATTGATAGCGTTATCTTGGACAACATATGGAGAAATTTTTTAAATATTACTACTTTGTTGTTTTCCTTGAGATACGTAACCATGCAATTTTTTCTATACTCTATTTTAGGAAACCATCTGATCATTTTAATCAACTTACATTTAGATTATTAAAATTTATAGTAACTTCCACAGCTCCATAACCTTCGCCCATGATATTCCTCTATAACGCAGATAGTTAATGTCTCCATAACTTTCATGGTTAATGTCATGTTTACGACTAATCTTTTTTTATGCCTCTATGTAATACTATAAATAGAGTGTCACACCTCGGATTTGAGAAAGGCTAGAAAAGGGGCAAGTGGGAAACTAACAAGCCAAAATTGGACCATGGAACCCTCTACGGAGCCCCAGACGAGCCATTAAGGGCACCACGGTCTGTTAGATGGCCTGTGGTAAGTCCCCAGGAACTGTTGTGCATGCGTCCCTCCCACGGAGGCCTAGACGGACCGTGGAGAGGTTAACGGGCCATGAAGCAGGTCGTCAAAAGGTCATCAGTATGGGGCCTTCTCCCTTAGCCACTGGTCAAGGACCACGAACGACTAGATGGTCCGTGGTGCCTATGAAGGACCGTGAAGGCCACTGTCAAGTGTGTCCGTAAACTTTTATGTCTAGGGGATTTTGCGTCTTTCCTAATTATTTTAACTCTATACTATGTTGTTTTTCCTTCTACCCAATACCCTATATAATGATTTTACCCACAAAATCACCCAAAATCAATTCATTCTCTCAAATTCTCAAAAAAGATCAAGTCATCCTCTCAAATATTTCTCTCTCTAGAAACTTGAAGAAGAAGGCAAGGGTTTTAAGTCAAGTCTCCAATTCCTCCATTGATTTCAAGTTTTTGGCATCAAGGTATGATTGTCTTCATTTGTGGAGCTCGTTCCTCCATAGAGTTCCTAAATTTCTCAGTTTTGAAGCTAGAAATCACCAATTGAAGTTAGGGTTTTCTTCTATGTTATGGGTTCCTTTCAATGTTTATTTATTTGATTGTTTTATGAACTATTATACATGAATTAAGATAATTCCATGTTTTTAATATGATTCCCTATGAACCCATGCATAGTCAATGTTTTTCTAAGCTATAAGGATATAATGTGGATTTTAAATTATGAAAGATGAGTTACGAAGATATGCATGTTCTTTATGAAACTGGCGAATTTTTTTTTTTGTTGCTTTGGGAGTAAAGCATATATGTTGTTGTATGTTGTTGTTGTGTAGGGATTTCTCACATACTACCCAATACATGCATGTGAAAGGGTTTTCTCACATAAGGATTCTTAAGAGTTGAAAGGCTTTCTCAAATAACTTAGAATCAAGTTGTAGGAGCTATTCTAAAGAAATTTCACTTAGATTGGCTAGTTGATGTGCCTTCCATGAAAGATAAGTCAAGTAAAGAATTATGACTAATCCGTGGGATTTATGCTTAGCACCGAGAGGATATTTAGATGGAAGATCTCCCGTAGCTTGAGGTTGGGTTTCTAGTAGCAATCTCCTTATCAAATACCTATGTGCCACCATATGAAGATTGTCTCAGATAGACATACCACATAAGCTAGAAGTTAAAGTTCTTACCTTGGCAAGTAAGGACACCTCATTTTGGTGTAGGGCAGACACTAGATTCTGATGAATTGGAGATTTTGACTCATTTAGGGCTTAATATTAAGAGTTTTAGTGTCCTCAATACCTATTTTATGCTCTAAACTTATGTTAAAATGCTAATTTGCAGCAATAAAGCAAAAAGAGCAAGGCAAGGACATTACCGGGCAAAGAGAAGCGAAAAAAGCTGAATAAAAGCAAGGCTAGTACTCGCAAAAGCCACCCGGCGAGTTACCAAGTTGCTCTTCAACTCGCAAAAAGTTACAGCAGGCCAGCCCATTGACAAGACCAACTCGGCGAGAGAACTGATGGTTTGGTGACTCGCCAAATGGATCGGCGATGCCGACTTTGATTGCCTAAAGTTACAGCAAAGAAGTGATGAAAATGAAAAGCTAAGAAGGCGATGGAAAGGACCACTCGACGCATCGCCAATGTGGTCGGTGAACCGTGACTTATTTCGCTGAGTGGCTTTGAAGCTAAAATTCTGAAAACGTATAAATGGAATTTTCAAAAGAAGAAAAAGGAGTTCTAGAGTTTTTGAGAACTTCCCACACTGTCCAGTTTTGGGTTTTTGATCCGCAACATTCTAAACATTGTTTTTACACTTTTTGGGTAGAGATTTAGGGTTGGTTTTAATTTTGAGCTTTAATTGGAGCATTGGAAGACTCGTAGATTGTCACCCAATCTGATGGAGAACATAGTTTGCAACAATTTCTTGTATTTTATGATGTTTGGCTAAAGCCCCCATTCTTGGGGGTGTGATTATGTAATTGAATGTTTCAATTAGCTTATGGGTTTTAGTGTTTACTGATTTTATTGTTTATTTGAAGTGGGTTCAATTAATAATTAAGTTTTAATTGATGAATTGTAGTTACAAATGCAATTCTAATTTAGCATTATAAGCTTGCTTGAGAAAGAGTTTTAAAGTTAAAACTATTAATTGATGATTGTAGCGATTGGGTTATTGCAAACTTAGCTTGACAAAGTGGGTCTAAATTCAATCTTACTAATCTAGCTTGAAAGAGTAGATTGATTGAGGTATTGGGTTGTTTATATGTGTTATGCTTGTCGAGGTTCGAGAGAACTCGCTCGATTCATGATAGTTTTTTGAGAAATGGCTATTGCACCTAAAGCCTAACATACCAACTAAGATTCAACGACTTTTAGTAAATAATAATCACCCATTTTGCGAAATTGGCATTCAATTGATCACACTCCTAAGAACTCCCTCTACTTGTGTACTCGTAGTTGTTTATAGTTGTTAATTGTTTACTCCAATCCCCCATCTAACATTAATTGTCAACCCCTTGTCATTTATTTTACTGTTTCGAAAATATCTACTTCTACAAATGATTAGAACACTATTTAACTTCATAATTGAATTCATTACCATATCACTCCCTGTGAGATCGACCCCAACTCTTAGTTGGATTTATACTTGTTAGCGACCGACTACACTTAGAATTGGATAAATTGTAGTTGACCGTTATCAAAAATGGTGTCGCTGTTGGGGAGTGGTGTTTAGAATTGTTTTAGTGAAGTTTAGTTGTAAACTGATCTTCTTGTAGTTGAATCAACTAATTTTTATTTGTTGTTGGCTGCTCTTAAAAAGGTGAAGAGATAAGTGTTAATAGGAGAAATTCTAGACAAATTGGGCACAATGATGATGACATCGGTAATTTGCACGATGTCAGTGAAGATCAGTTGGGAAGTTCAGGTGTTATTTGATTGCCTCCGACTGTAGGAAATGCGGTGTTTCATTTGACTAGCACTATATTGAAGCTGTTGCAAATGAAGGGTCTCTTTGGAGGTCTTGCGACTGAGGATCCTTATGACCACATCCGAAACTTTGTGGATGTGTGTGGGCCATTTTCTTTCAAGAACATCACTCAAGAGTCGGTCCGACTTCATTTTTTTCCCTTTTCTCTAATGGGGGACTCAACAAAGTGGTTGGCCGACAAGAGAATCAATTACTTCTTGGGTGGAGCTCACTGATGCATTTTATATAAGGTTTTTCCCTCCCTCGAAGATGGTAACATTGAGGGATAACATACATAACTTTAGACGAGTGGATGGTGAACCTATTCATGAGACATGGTTGAGGTTCCAAAAATTGATGCTCCAATGTCCAACTCATGGACTCCCGAACAATGTGTTGCTACAATATTTCTATCAGAGTCTAGATTCAGTCAACAAGGGTGTGGCAGACCAGCTCGTTCGAGGAGGAATCATGCAACAACCGTTTGACATAGCATCTACTCTTCTTAGTGAGATGAAAAAAATCAACCATGCTTGGTACACTAGAGAAGATCAAGTGTCTCCTATGAAATATGGATTGACAAAGGAACAAATGGAAAAGAACCAAGAGCGGGATGAAAACATAGCCAAGATGATGACCCAAATGGACCTATTGACCAAACATGTCATGGGAAGTAGTTCTAAGGCTATTAATGCGATCGGAGTTAATGGAGTAAATCCTAATGAAGCACAATTTGAAGCTATGTACAATAAAAAGGTACATTTCTTAGAAAATCAGGGAGGAGGTTTCCGTCAAAACTATCCAAGGCCGGGTGAGAATCAAGGTTGGAACAGGGATCGCGATGACAGTTGGAGAGACTAAGATAAAGAATGGCGTGATCGTGGTAAGAATTGGAGAGAGAGGGACGGTGACAAAGAACGATACGTACCTCCCCATGAGCGTCAAAAGCCAAAAGACCCAAGGGCTAATCCTAAAATTTTTTGTACCGAAGATATGCTTTCTCGCATTTTCAACAAAGTAGAAGGATCGGACAAGGTGCTAGAGGAAATGAAAGATGCCGTCTCTTCTCTTAACCAAACAGTTACCTCAAATTATGTATCAATTAAGCAGTTGGAAGCAAAGATGGGTCAGATCTTGACTCATTTAAATCAAAACCAAAAGGAGGATTACCGAGTGATACCATTGTTAACCTAAAGAATTAAGCTTGAAAGCATATCTTCGTCGTTCCACGATGTTAAATAAGGCGCTTCTTGGGAGGCAACCCAAGTTTTTAGTTTATATTTTTTTCTATTTGAATGACGGTTGTTAGATGTGCAGGTTGAAAATTCGTAATTTGGAGAAAAGAGGCAATTACGCAAGCTCAGGTACTGTTCAGTGACTCGCCGAACAGGTCTGTGAGCCCAATGTGGATCGCCTTTTTGACTAACCAAAGAGCAGGAGTTTTGTATGCTTCGGAGGGCAAAAGTTCCATTCGGCGCATCGCCTAGTGGGTCAGTGACATAAGTGACATCGCCGACTGGGCGCGAACAGAAGGGTCAAAAAGGGCTTTAACCATTTTAAATTCAAAATTCCCTTTCATTTCACATATTTTTACTATTGCACTCTTGCACTTCATATTTATATCATATTTTCCATAGTATTTTGTGTTGGGATCATTTGCTCGAAGGAATTTTGCATTTTGCTTCCGTATTTGCTTGCCTAGTTTTCATTTCTTTCTACTTTTGAGGTTGGTGTCCCAAACTTTGCTTGATTCTTATTAGTTTGTGATGCATGCTCATTTTTTGGTTGGATTCATTACCTAATCTTGCGTAGTTGGTTGATTTTTAGCTATGGGCTACTGTCGTATCATATTTATTTTTGTGTCTTAGCCTATAATTTTTGAAATTCGTGTTTGAAATGGTCGAAATCGTGGGTGTGTAATGGTTGTTTGTTGGGTCTGATGAGGGTGAAGTCTGAGTAACCCAAATTGTACCAATCAGCTTAATTTGTCCAATTATAGAGCGGGTGACGTCATTCTGAAGGGCAAAAGACGTTTATTGGTAAATGTTAGGTAAATCGGGGGAAGTATGAGTACCTCGGGGTCATTTGGGCTTTAATTTCATTATAGTGGGCTGTGTATTGAAAATTGAAGGTCGGGGTTAAAAACTGGCATGGGACACCAATCGGCGAGCTTAGTCGAGCTCGCCGAATGACTCGGCGGTTCACCAAGTGACCCCTCGATCGTCTTTTTGTTCTTCATTTTTGATTGTTTGATTCTATAACATTCGGCAGTATACTTGACATTGCCAAGTTCACTCGGAGACTCATTGAATGTCTTTGCTATCGCCTTTTGTCAGCCCCAATTTTAGTTAAATATTATGTAACTTTCGGCGAGCTACATTTAGTTCACCGAATAAAGTCGGCGAACCACCGAGTGACCCTGGACTTCACCGATTTGTGCTGATTTTTGTACAATTTTGTTCTGTAACTTTTGGTGAGCCCGACTTGGCTCGTCGAATGAGTTCGGCGACTCATCGAGCTAGTTGGTGAGTTTTTCTGCATTTTTTTAACTTTGATATTTTGTTGACCTGTTTCTAACGTATTGGTTTGTGATGCGTTGTTTTGCAGATATGGCCAGACCCAAAGTTTCAGGTAGAAACCAACCACCTCAGAAGAGAGCACGGGGAATAGTTATAACTGAGGGTGCTGCTCCGGCACGAGAAACACAACCCAAACTTCCTCCGACAAGGGGGAAGAGCACATAAAAAGACAAGGGTCCTGCGGATCCAAGTCTGGTGGAGGATAGTTCCGAAAGCATGGGCATCTACGACACCCACATCACCACTTCAGAGTCTGATAGTGAGGGTAACTCGGGGTCTAGATCTCCAGAATCTATATCCGAGCCTGAGGATGATCAGTTTCTTGATAGGGGAGAGTTGAGATGTGCTTTAAAGAGTGGCATGATCCGGCCAGAATACATGTTACTCCTCCACCACCTCCACCTCCAACACAGACTGTTGAGCAGGCACCATTAGGGCCCCCGTTTAAGGTACCTCCACCTCAATCACTGAACAGACTTAAGGCGGTCGGGTTGAGGACTATTTTAAAAGAGAAGAGATTGTCTACGAATGGAGTGGTGGACAGGTATCCTGAAGTGTGGAACAACATTAAGTTCTACAAATTTGAGAGATTCACATAGCCTTAAGTCTCATACATACCTTCCTGGGTCCGAGAGTTTTACACTGATTACGGGAGGCTGGTGCCAAAGGAGAAGAAGAAGGCCAGCTCATTCTCACCGGTTGATCATATGGTGGTGCGTGGTAAGAAAGTTAAATGGAGCATCACACACATTAATGAGGTGCTGGGGTATACTATGAATGTGATCCACTTCTTGGTGGATCAGATACAGAAGAAGACCTTGATGACCTAAAGAGGTGGTTGGCTCCTTTGATTTCCAACATCACACCATTGTGGATCGAGTCAGGGGTCCAGATTGAGAAGAATGACCTGAATGTAGCTGCGATGTATTGGTTTGGATTCATTAGCAACACATTGATGCCTTCCCAGAAAGAGTCCATACTCCGGCATCCTAAGGTGACTTTGTTGGGATCCATTATTGACAAGGATAGACTAAATCTCAGGTTGATTATTGAGCAAGAGATGGCCATGAAGGCCAAGAAGAGCCAGACCTCACTTTCTTTCCTAGGGTTGATTACAGAGTTGTACCGGTGTGCTCGAGTGCCCTTTGTGGCGAAGATGGATGTGGAATTGACTCTCACTTCCTCTACTGACATCGGGAGGATTGAAGACGAGTACACTAGAGACGAGGGTGAGAGGAGGAGAGCAGCACCGGTGGACACTTTCCTGGTTGTTGATGTAGAGATGCTAGAAACAGACACAGCCCCTCCCACTCAGGTTGGTGAGCCCTCAAGTACTCCTAGCACTTCTACTACTGCCCCTTCTTCATCTGCTGTTGTTACTACTACTACTACTCCTGCTGTTGTTGCCGCCTGTCTCCTATTGACACACTAGTGTTATACAAGATGGGCCATCTATCTTAATCTGCTGATGTACGTGCTTCCCAGGTTGAGGCTACCATCCCTGGACTAATTGAGAGGGCCATTGTTGTTGCCTTAGCTCCTATCCAAGCTGAGTTGAGAGAGCACCAAGAGTTGATCACCGCACATGGACTAGCTTAAATGCCCTCACGGTGCGAGTGGAGGCATGTGAGCAGGGTGGACGCCAATCAGCTGGTGTGACAGCCTTGAGAGCTGATGTTGCTAGTTTGAGACGTGACGTGGATGAGCTCAAATCCACGTATCTGTCTATGTTTTTTGGCACTGTAGACCTTTCCGAGGTTCCGAGTACAGAGTTTCCAGCCATTTCTGAGATCCTTCCGGCTACTACGACCGGAGATGCTACTATGGCTGATGATGATGCTGAGTCTGATGCTTCTGAGACTGATGAGGAAGAGCTTGGCACCTGTGATGCAGCGGTATATGATGACCTAGTGGACCTAGAGGGCATGATGGTACAGACAGCCATGGAGGCCTCTCTTCGGGACACGTCGATGGTTGGCTCCAGTGGAGCAAAAGATGGAGATGAGCCGGGCATTGATGCCCAGATTGGAAGAGCCCCGGATGTGCAGAGTCACCTCAGGCATAGCCTTACATGGGGATCTTAACTCTCACTTAGTTTTATTTTTCAGACTGTTTATTTCTTTTGCATTGAGGACAATGGTAGGTTTTGTTTTGCGGGGTAAGGTATCTTCATACCTGCCTCTTTTGTGAATATTAGTTTTGATATCTTGTTCTGAATTTGTATTTTCTTTTTGTGAATGTTGGGTTTTGAGTTTTAATGTGAATATTGGTTTTTGATCCGAATTAAAATTTCACCTCTTGATATTTGTGAATGTGGTTGTTCTCTTGCATATTTGAGTATCAGTTACAATCATTATCGATTACTTGAATAGTGCTCTTGATTGAATGATATGTTTGTGTGATTCCAATGAGGCAAATTTGAGTTGCATAAGTCATGTGTGAACTATTAACATCTCATTGGGACTGGCCGATTGTTGAAATGAATCTTGTGATGATCGTTGCACATGAGCTAAATTAGTATAACCTTGATTTGATGATTGTGTTGAATGTCGTGTGTGGTGAGATTGTCTTGAAATATGTGCTTAGTAATACCTAAAACATGCCCTATTGGCTCAATAAACTAATGTAGGTGAATGCTACAGATGATCTTAGGCACAAGTTTTTGAGAGTAAACAAAATTGTTATTATACCTCCTTTTTACCACCTAGTGAGAGTGTGAAAATAGCTTGGCACCATTTGAGCCTAAAATTTTCTTTGGATGGCACATGAATGCACTTGACCTCTTTTCCCCATCACCTAAAACCTTCATGAAGTATTGGTCCTTTTGAATGGCCAATTTAGGATAAAAGCCTAAGTTGGGGTGTGGTGGAAAATGAGTAAAGTCAAGAAGTTTTGGAAAAATCTACCCTTGATGGATTGTGTTGAAAAAGATAGAACCCCTCCGTATAAAAAAAGTGAAGAAATGCAAAAGAAGAAAAAGATTGAAAAAAATAATTGTTGCGATAAATCGTGTGCAATGGATAAAAGAAAAGGGGTGTCCAATGAATCATGCTTAAAAGAACTAAGGGTGGATTGTAGAAAGCAAAGAGACTGAAAGAAAAGGAGAAAAAGTGAAATGCAAGCCATGCTTCATGAAGGTAGGAATCACCAAGCCAAAATGATCATACCTTTACCCTCAGCCTCGTTACAAGGCTCCAAAGACCTTAGTGATCTTGATTCAGCTTAATGTCATGTTAATTAGAAATTACGGGCAAGCCTATAGGTAGAATCATGCATGTATTTATCTTTGAGAGTGTGAGAGTTGATTTTGATTCTGTAATTCTTAAATTTTGATGAGCTTGGTGTGGGCATGAAATCATTCTTGATGTGAGGGCATTCGAATAATTTTGTTGACCTTGAATTTGCATTTGAAGCAAGCATTGTGAGCTTGAGTTCTATTTGATGATAGCTAGTCACAATTTGAAACTTGTAGTGCACAATTGAACATTGCATGGGTAGATTGAACCTCATGTGCATTCATGTTGAGTCCTGAGTAGCACTATTTGTAGACATCTCTGTTGAACTGATTGATCTTGTATTTTACTTGAGGACAAGTAATAAGTTTAAGTTGGGGGTGTTGATGAGTCGGGGATTTCTACTCATTTATGGCTTAATATTCAGAGTTTTAGTGTCCTCAATGCCTATTTTATGCTATAAACTGATGATAAAATGCTAATCTGTAGGAATGAAGACAAAAGAGCAAAGCAAGGACATTACCGGGTAAAAAGGAGCGAAAAAGCTGAAGAAAACCTATCTTCACCAAAGCCACGCTCTTCAGCTCACCAAATGTTACAGCAGGCCAGCCCATGGACAAGACCAACTCAGTGAGAGAACTGATGGTTCAGCGACGCGCAAAATAGATCGATGATGCCAACTTTGATCGCCTAAAGTTACAGCAAATAAGTGATGAAAATCCAAGCAAAGAAGGCGATGGAAAGGAGCACTCGGCGCATCACCGACCTGTTCGGCGAAGCCCAACTTATTTAACCGAGTGGCTCCGAAGATAAAATTCTGAGAATGTATAAATGCAATTTTCAAAAGATGAAAAAGGAGTTCTGGAGTTTTTGAGAAGTTCCCACATTGTCAAGTTCTGGGTTTTTGATCGTCAACATTCTAAAAATTGTTCTTACACTTTTTTAGTAGATATTTAGGGGTGGCTTTGATTTTGAACTTTAATTGGACCATTTGAAGATTCTTAGATTGTTACCCAATCTGATGGAGAACATAGTTGGTAACAATTTCTTACTTTTTATGATATTTGGCTAAAACCACCATTCTTGGGGGCGTGATTATGTAATTGAATGTTTCAATTAGCTTATGGGTGTTAGTGTTTACTGATTTTATTGTTGATTTGAAGTGGGTTCATATAATAGTTGAGTTTTAATTGATGAATTGTAGTTGCAAATGCAATTATAGTTTAGCATTTTACGCTTACTTGAGAAAGAGGTTTTAGAGTTAAAACTATTATTTGATGATTATAGAGATTGGGTTATTGCAGACTTAGCTTGAGAAAGTGGGTCTAAATTCAATCATACTAATCTAGCTTGAAAGAGTAGATTGATTCAGGTATTAGGTTGTTTATATGTGTTATGCCTGTCAAGGTTCGAGAGAACTCGCTTGATTCATGATAGTTGATTGAGAAATGCCTATTGTACCTAAAGCCTAGCCTACCCACTAAGATTCAATGACTTTTAGTAAATAATAATCACTCATTTTGTGAAATTGGCTTTCAATTGATCACACTTCCAAGAACTCCCCTCTACTTGTATACTCCCGGTTGTTTGTAGTTGTTAATTGTTCACATAAATCCCCCATCTCACATTAATTGTCAACCCCTTTTCATGTACTTTATTGTAGTTGTTAATTGTTCGCTTCAGCCTTATTTGATCCTGGTTCTACTTATTCGTATGTGTCTGCTTATTGTGCTCCTCGGTTGGGGGTGAGTCCAGAGACCTTAGTGGTACCATTGTGTGTTATGACCCTAGTAGGGGATTCTTCAGTAGTTGATCAGGTTTGTAGATCTTGTGTGGTGACTATTTGGGGGCATGATACCCGGGTGGATCTTATTGTGCTTAGTATGATGGATTTTGATTTGATCTTGGGCATGGACTGGTTGTCCCCTCACCGAGTAGTCTTGGATTGCTATGCCAAGACTGTTACTTTAGCCATGACTGGTATTCCTTCGATGGTGTGGTAGGGTTCTCATAGTCGCACGCCGGTTGAGCTGATTTCTTATTTACAGGTTCGGAGGCTAGTGGCTGGAGGGTGTTTGGCATATTTGGCTTATGTTAAAGATGTTAGTAGGGAGGGCCCTACAGTTCATTCAGTGCCTATGGTCCAACAGTTCGCATATGTGTTTCCTGTCGACCTTCCTGGCCTACCCTTTGGAGCGGGATATTGATTTTGCTAATGATTTGGAGTTGGGTACTCATCATATTTCCATCCCACCGTACCGTATAGCCCGCGCAGAGCTCAAAGAGCTCAGTGTTCAGCTTCAAGATCTCTTGGGTAAGGGCTTATTCGGCCCAGTGTATCGCCTTGGAGTTCCCCAGTCCTGTTTGTGAAGAAGAAACACGGTATCATGCAGATGTGTATTGATTATAGGCAGTTGAATAAGGTGACGGTGAAGAACCATTATAATATTCCTCGTATTAATGATCTATTCGACCAGCTTAAAGGAGCTGCAGTGTTTTCTAAGAATGACTTAAGATCCGGCTACCATTACTTGAGGATTAGAGAAGCGGACATCCCTAAGATAGCATTTAGGACTCGTTATGGCCATTTTGAGTTCCTAGTGATGTCTTTTGGGTCGACTAATTCCCCTGCAGCATTCATGGATTTGATGACTCATGTATTCAGATGGGGTTGTAAGGTTTGACGACCGGTTGTGTGTTCTGAGAGTTGGGGATTTTATTCAACTGATCCTTAGCGAGGCCCATGATTCCAGGTATTCTATCCATTCGGGCACTGCTAAAATGTATTGTGACTTGAGGCAACAATACTGGTGGAGTGGTATGAGGAGGAACATCTCAGATTATGTGTCCTGTTGCTTGTGTTTCCGGCAGGTGAAGGACGAGCATTTGATGCCTGGTGGTGAGTTGCAGAGATTAACCATTCCTGAGTGGAAGTGGGAGCGCATCACCATGGATTTCGTTGTGGGCTTACCTCAGACTTCTAGAGGTGTTGACATCATTTGGGTCATCGTGGATCAATTTACCAAGTCAGCACACTACCTTCCAGTTCATACTTCCTTCAGTGCTGAGAGGTTAGCTCGTATCTACATTCAAGAGGTAGTCCGTCTTCATTGTGTACCTGTTTCTATCATTTCAAACTGGGGTTCACAGTTCACCTCCAGCTTTTGAAGGGTATTTCAGGAGGAGTTGGGCACCCGTGTGAATCTGAGCATAGCATTTCACCCGCATTTGATGGCCAGTCAGAGCGTACTATTAAGGTTCTTGAGGATATGTTGCGGGCCTGTGTTATGGACTTTTGACGTTAGTGGGACCAATTCTTGCCTTTGGCGGAGTTTACGTACAACAATAGCTACCATTCTAGCATTCAGATAGCTCCGTTTGAGACATTGTACGGTAGGCATTGTCGCAATCCAATTGGTCTGTTTAAGTCTACGGAGCCTAGGCCGTGTGGTACACACTTGTTTCAGAAGGCATTAGTTCATGTGAGGTTAATTCAGGATAGGCTCAGGACGGCTCAGAGTAGACATCAGAGTCATGCGGATCACAGGCGTCGACCATTGATATTTGTCGTTGGTGACCGGGTATTCCTCTAAGTATCGCCCATAAAGGGCGTGATGAGATTTGGGAGGCGGGGCAAGCTTAGCCCCATGTACATTGGGCCTTTTGAGATTTCGAGGATAGTTGGTGATGTGGCATATGAGTTAACTTTACCCCAAACATTCTCAGCTATTCACCCAATTTTCATGTTTCGATGCTGCACCGGTATGTTACAGATGAGTCTTATGTGCTCCAGTATGATGTCGTTGAGGTTGATGATCGCCTGACCTATATTAAGGAGCCAGTTCCTATTTTGGCCAAAGATGTGAGACAACTGAGGTATAGAGCCATTCATGTGGTGAAGGTCCATTGGAGGCATCGTCTAGTCGAGGAAGCTACGTGGGAGACCGAGCTGGAGATGTGGGAGCAGCTCCCCAACTTATTTGAGCCTTCAGGTACTTCTTAACTCTCACTTTTACGGACGAAAGTCCTTTTAGTAGTGGATGTGTTAATGATCCTCCAGGTCATTTCTCTGTTTATGCCTTCTTTCCATCGTTTAGAGCATTTCGGTTGCGACGAAAATTGATTTATGACTTGCTGGCACTGACTGTTTGGTCGCCTGGTCGTTCGTTTGGGTTTTATCCCTGTTTTCCTATTTTGGAGCTTTTGAAACTTGAAAAGTTGATTTCAGTCATAACCTCAGGTAAATGACCTCAGATGGGAATTCGAACGGTTGCATCAGCTCTGGAACGGCCAAATCAGGATAATAGCATGGTTGGCACGAGTCCCGAGACTTTCAATGTGACTTTGGGACCATTTGGCGCTTTGGCCTTTGAATTTTAGCTTAAGTTTGATTTTGATCAACATTCTTGGTAAACACACTCGGATGAAAATTCCGTCAGCGCGGTTAGTTCTGGAATGCCAAGTTTGGTCCAAAGGTAAACGACCCTTCATGTGCTTCCCGAGGCTTCTAGTCTTATTCCGAAGTGCATTCTGGAAATTGGCTAAAAATGGCATGTCAGTATGGCGCCCACTTTTTGTCGAAATGACCTCGTATGGAAATTCCGACTATGCCATTCAGTCCAACATGTCGAATTTAGTGGGGTAGCATATTTGTTTTATTTTCATCGGGTCCCGAACGAATTCCGAGGGTCCGTTCGGAGACTTTTAAAAAATATATAGCAAAATTTGGTGTTGCTGGTGCAGACCTTTAGCCACCAGTATTTAGTCTTTTGGCGACTAAATTTAGTTTTTAGCGACTAGAAGTGTTGTTTTCTATATAGCGAAAAAATCAGATTCATCCTCATTTTAAAACTTTGATATCTCGCGTTCTAGAGCACCGTTTTGGTTGATTTGAAGTCTGGTGTGTTTGGCTTTGCGTTGGCTCTGGGTGTGACTATCTGGAGCTTGTCACAAAGTCTCTTATTATGGTGTATCTGCGTTGTAAGTGGCTTCCCCAAGTCTCTTTTTGTGTAAAGTCTTGCATTTTGGTTTGTTGTTGCATGGAGATGTTTCGGGGCCCAAGAGGTGCTCCGTTTTGGAACACAAGCTTGGGGGACAGTTTAGGACTTCTTCACGGAGTAAATTCCAGAAATTCCAGAGCGTGTCCCACATTTTCCAATTTTGACTCCAAAATTGGTCTGTCTCCGATCTTGATGATTTTTGTGTCTAAACGACCGTGCTGATGCTGTGATTCTATTTTTGATAGTGTGGCAGAAATCCGAGGCCGTTCGGAAGAGAAAAGCTTCGTCAGAGTGATTTGGAGCGCGCGCGGTCGTCTTTCAAGTAGGCTACGACTTTCTTTCCTTTAGATTGAGCCGGATTGTGTAATTGCATGCTGAATTATGTGAATTTGGGGTGGGCTTCTAGTATTCTTCTCTCTTCTTCTCAAAAACCATCGTGTAAGATTGATTTTTGGGTTGTTTCTGGGTAGTACCATGTTGTCTAAGGGGTTGTTTATCTGTGGGTATTTGTGAATTACTTGTTGGGCTGTTTATTTGTTGTTGCCTGCGTAGTATCTAGGTGGCTGTTTATTTATGTTGGAATTTATCTTTGGCCTTAGTCTAGGATAGACTAGTGTTGCCTTAGACCCATGCACCTGGTTGACTTTGTGTAATACCCCGTATTCGAAAGAAAGACCAAATTGCAGTTTTTCAAAAGATACAGGTGCCACCGACGGAAGCAACCTATGGACCATCGGTTGAACCACGGACCGTAGGTGAGGTCCGTGGTTGGCTACCTCGACTCCACTTAGAAATTTCAGAAAGAGTCCAGAACCTCACCAGGGCCTACGGACCGTAGGTTGGACCACGGTCCAGGGCCGTGTTTCAGACCCTAAATTTTTCAACTGAATGATATCTAACAGGACGAACCATCAGTCGACCTATGGTCCGTCGGTCAGGCCCATCGTTGGCCCGGATAGCTTTTAACTTAGGGTCGTTTTGGTCTTTTTCCCTATGCATTGGTCACCTAAACTACGTCGTTTAACCCCTAAACTACATCGTTTTACTCAGTTTAAGCCTAATATTCTAATCAGAACCTACCCCAATCAATTCATTCTCCAAAATTCACCAAAACTAGAGCAAAAGGAATAAACAATCGACCAAGCCCTCTCCAAGAACACTACAAGTTTTCTTCAGTTCCAGCCCCGAAATCGAAAGATTTCTCCGTGAATTTCGTCACCAGGTATGTGGGATTTCACTAGTGGATTCCTTTCATCCACTAGGTCCCTAGAATTCAGTCAGATTCTTGATTCTCTATATCTTGCTTAGTCCTAGCATTTCTAAAACCTTAGATATTGGTTGTGATTTAGCTGTTATAGTATTCGTAATTAGGTTATCTTGTTTTCTTGGAAAGTTTGCTTAGTTCCTTGTATGAAACTCAGAACCCTAGTTGTGTAGATTCTCTTAGTTCATAAATAACACTTGCTAGTTCAGTTAAACAGATATACATGCTCCAGTTACGAATGTTTCATTATCAGAACCTAAATGTTGCATTCTATGATTTTGCATGTCAGATTATTGAGCTATCCAACATTTCAGTGATGTGGTGTCATTCATATTTCCAGTTGGGAGTAGGCTTAGCACCGAGTTGGACTAGGGTTCAGCGTACCCTCATAGTCCCAAAACTACGTGTCCCGTAGGTTTGTAAGTCCCCTCTGTGGGCATCAGATTTAGTGATCATGCCAGTCATGCCTTTATACCCTGGCAAGGTATATTGGGTCCTCTCGATATGGCGTATACATCGGACTACATGTTTAGCTCACGTGGTTTTATACCGGTCAATAGTAGCTCCCACAGTCAGAATTTAGTGCGTTTGACCAGGTTTTCAGTTATACCTCAACATTCAGTCTCAGTATGTCATGTTCAGGATTAGCACTTGGTCATTCCATTTAGCTCAGTCTTTATTTTTTTCAGCAGTTACATTCAGATCAAATTATATCATTGCTCAGTATGTTTGTTCAATTTATGTATTTTGTTAAGCTATATTCTATATCCTGCATGCTCAGTAAATTCAAAGTACTGACGCATACTCTTCGCTACATCCTTTCATGATGTAGGTTTAGGTACTCAGCATCCAGATCACACATAGTTCGGTTTCTGATCCGTATTCAGCACCTTCAGTGGTGAGTCCTCATACTTCGAGGACAATAGACATGTTTTTCAGATTCAGTCTTTCATTTCAGTTTTCAGTTTTGCTAGGGTTAGCTGGGGGCATGTCCTAGCAACACTAGTCAGTAGAGGCTTTTCAGACATAGTATTAAACACAACTTTAGTTTTTGAGTGATTTTTCAGTATCACTAAACTCTTAGTACATTTCATATATTCAGACTAGTTGTGTATTCCCCACTTTCAATTACCTACTATTTTAGCTTCCGCATGGTTCTTGTTTATTTAGTTATCTCTCAGTATGCTTATGATATGTCAGACACAGGGTTAGCTTAGGGTCACTCGTGATCCTAGGTCCTGTGTTACGTCATGGGGGTAGCCTCAGGGCATGACAAACTGTCTAACTTAGAAAAGCAAATAGCACCCTGAAGTTTGTCGAACAAGTCATCAATCCTGGGAATGGGATACTTATTCTTGATTGTGGCTTTGTTCTACTACCGATAGTCGATGCACATTCTTAGAGAACCATCTTTCTTTTTCATGAACAACACTAGAGCACCCCATAGAGAGATACTAGGTCTGATGAAGCCCTTATCTAGAAGGTCTTTCAACTGCTCTTTCAATTCCTTAAGCTCGGCTGGAGCAATTCTATAAGGAGGAATTGAAATAGGCTGGGTATCTGGAAGGAGATCTATTCCGAAGTCGATTTCCCTTTCGGGAGGGAATTCGGAAAGATCTTCTGGGAACACTTTTGGAAACTCATTTATTACAGGGACTGACTCAAGAGTTGGGGTTTTGGAGTGTGAATCCTTAACCCGAACAAGATGATACATATACCCTTAGGAAATCATTTTTCTGGCCTTAAGGTAGGAAATTAATCGACCCATAGGAACTGAGCTACTACCCTTCCACTCTAAGACTGGCTCGTTTGGAAACTGAAACCAAACGATCCTAGTTCTACAATCGACTAAGGCATAACACGAATGTAACCAATCCATGCCTAGAATGATATCAAAATCTACCATTTCTAACTCTACAAGATCTGTTGAGGTGACTTTCTGAGAGTTGTTCTGCAAACTCTCAAGGATCGCCAGTTATCCGCTAAGTTCAGAAAATGTGAATTCTGGTTACAGTCTGTCACTTTCCTTGGTCATGTGGTATCTAGCGAAGGAATCCGAGTAGATTCTCAGAAAATAGAGGCAGTGAAGCAATGGCCCAGACCCACCTTTCTAACAGATTTCAGAAGTTTCTTGGGTTTGGCCGGTTATTATAAGAGGTTTGTTGAAGGATTTTCATCTGTAAAGGTCAATTTTCAGTTGTCAGATGACTGTGAGAAAAGTTTCTCATAACTGAAAACTAAGTTGACTATAGCTCCGGTCTTGACTCTACTAGATGGTTCAGACGGTTATGTAATCTTTTGTGATGCATCTAGGGTCGGCCTCGGTTGTGTGTTGATACAACGAGGTAAGTTCAAACCTTATGCTTCTAGACAACTTAAGGTTCATGAGAAGAACTACCCGACTCATGACCTCGAGCTTGCAGCCGTAGTAATTGCCCTAAAGATTTGGAGACACTACTTGTATGGTGTTCATGTTGATGTATTCAAAGATCATACGAGCATCCAGTACGTGTTCACCCATAAAGAGTTGAATCTTCGTCAGAGGAGATGTCTTGAGTTCCTCAAGGACTATGATATGAATGTGCTTTACCATCCGGGTAAGGCCAATGTAGTAGCTGATGCTCTTAGCAAAAGATGTTCACCGGCTTGCTCGCCTAGGAGTTGGTCTTATGGACATGGAAGATAGTGGTGTGATAGTTCAGAATAGATCAGAATCTTCATTGGTAGCGGAGGTTAAGGAAAAATAAGATAGTGATCCTATATTGCTTCAGTTGAAAGGTGCAGTTCATCAGCAGAAAGTAGAGGTTTTCTCCCAAAGGGAAGATGGCGTGCTTCATTACCAGGGTTGCTTGTCTGTTTCTAAAGTGGGTGAGTTGAGGCAGAAGATCCTTACAGAGGCTCATAACTCCAGATATTACATTCATCCAAGTGCCACGAAGATGTACCGTGACCTACGGGAAGTCTTTTGGTGGAATGGCATGAAAAGGAACATAAAAGATATTATGGCTAAGTGTTCTAATTGTCAGCAAGTTAAGGTAGAACATTAGAAACCAGGAGGTATGACTCAAGAGATTAACATTACTACATGGAAGTGGGAAGTGATAAATATGGACTTCATTACGGGTTTACCTCGTACTCGCAAACAACATGACTCCATTTGGGTGATAGTCGACAGAGTGACTAAGTCCGCTCACTTCTTGGCTGATAAGACTACAGGTTCAGTGGAGGATTACACTAAACTCTACATTAATGAGATAGTCAGGTTGCATGTGGTTCCCTTGTCTATCATCTCAGATAGAGGTCCTCAGTTTACCTCTCATTTCTGGAAATTGTTTCAGAAAGGTCTTAGTACCTAGGTAAATCCCAGTACAACATTTCATCCACAGATGAATACTCAGGAAGAGAGTACCATTCAGACCTTAGATAACATTTTTAGGGCTTGCGTGATCGATTTCAAGGTTATTTGGGATGATCACCAATCTATCATAGAGTTTGCTTATAACAATAACTATCATTCCAGCATTCAGATGCCCCCTTATGAGTCACTATATGGGCGTAGATGCAGATCTCCAGTTGGTTGGTTTGAAGCAGGTGAAGCAGCATTGATTGGGCCAGATTCGGTTCATGAAGCTATGGAAAAAGTTCAGCTCATCAGAGATAGGTTTAAGACAGCTCAGATTCGTTAGAAGTCCTATGCAGATGTAAGGAGAAGCGACTTAGAGTTTGAAATCGATGATTGGGTTATTCTGAAAGTGTCACCTATGAAGGGGGTGATGAGATTTGGCAAGAAAGGGAAGCTCAGTCCTAGATATGTAGGTCCTTACAGAATCCTGCAAAGGTTTGGTAATGTCGCTTATGAGTTAGAGTTTCCAGCAGAACTAGCAGCGGTACATCCAGTCTTTCACATTTCTTTATTAAAGAAGTGTGTGGGTGATCCAGTATCCATAGTACCATTAGAGAGTGTGGCTGTGAAGAATAGTCTCACTTACGAAGAGAAGCCAGTTGAAATTCTTGACCATCAGATCGTAGGTTGAGAAATAAAGAAGTCGCTTCAGTGAAGGTTTTGTGGAGGAGTCAGTCCTTAAAGGGAGCTACTTGGGAAGCAGAAGCAGCCATGAAGGCCACGTATCCTCACCTCTTTTCTTTCGATTCCGTTTCAGCTTAAGTTAATAGTTCCTCTCCAGTCTTTCAGTTTACTCTTGCGTAAATTCAGTCTTAGTATCATGTTCCTTTACTTGTTCTTGCATTTTCAGCGTATTTGCATGTTCTTGGAACTCAGTTTAGTCAGATATCAGTTTTTAGTACTTAGTGGTAGGGATTGCAGCTCCTTCCCTCCATATTCAGCTAGTTTAGACTTCATTCGAGGACTGAATGTTCCCAAGGGGGAGATAATGTAACACCCCATATTTGAAACAAAGACCAAATTGTAGGTTTTCAGAAGTTGCAGGTGCCACCGACGGAAGCCACCTACGGACCATAGGTTGAACCACAGGCCGTAGGTGGGGTCCATGGTTTTCTACCTCGACTCCACTCATAAATTTTAGAAAAAGTCCAGAATCACGCCAGGGCCTACGGACCGTATGTGGGACCACGGTCCGTGGTCCAGGGCTGTGGTTCAGACCCTCAATTTTCACCTCCTAGATGCCAAACGACGGCTGAAAAGATGGACCGTCAGTCGACCTAGGGACCATCGGTCAGGCCCGTCAGTCGACCTAGGGACCATCGGTCAGGCCCGTTGTTGGCCCCGACAACTTTTAAGTTAGGGTCGTTTTGGTATTTTCCCCTATGCTTTTAGCACCTAAACTACGTCGTTTAACCCCTAAACTATGTTGTTTTACTCAGTTTAAGCCAAGTATTCTAATCATAACCTACCCCAATCGATTCATTCTCCAAAATATACCAAAACTAGAGCAAAAGGACAAGAAACAGTCGACCAACCACTCTCCAAGAACTCAACAATTTTTCTTCAGTTCCAGCCCCAAAATTAAAAGATTACTCCGTGAATTTCATCACCAGGTATGTGGGATTTCACTAGTGGATTTCTTTCATCCACTAGGTCCCTAGAATTCAGTCAGATTCTTGATTCGCTATATCTTGCTTAAACCTAGGGTTTCTAAAACCGTAGATATTGGTTGTGATTTAGCAGTTATAGTATTCATAATTAGATTATTATGTTTGCTTAGTTCCTTGTATGAAACGCAGAGTCCTAGTTGTGTAGATTCTCTTAGTTCATGAATTAAAC
This sequence comes from Solanum etuberosum, assembly GCA_029582245.1. Taxonomy (NCBI): domain Eukaryota; kingdom Viridiplantae; phylum Streptophyta; class Magnoliopsida; order Solanales; family Solanaceae; genus Solanum; species Solanum etuberosum. The sequence goes on from JAJONR010000306.1 coordinate 198,625, forward strand.
TTGCTAGGTCAGTTAAACTGATATACATGCTCCAGTTACGAATGTTTCATTGTTAGTACCTAAATGTTGCATTCTCAGATTTTGCATGTCAGAATATTGAGCTATCCAGTATTTCACTTATGTGGTGTCATACACATTTCCAGTTGAGAGTAGACTTAGCACCGAGTTGGACTAGTGTTCAGCGTACCCTCATAGTTCCAGAACTATATGCCCTGTAGGTTTATAAGTCCCCTCTGTGGGACTCAGATTTAATGATCATGCTAGTCATGCCTTTATACCCCTGACAAGGTATATTGGGTCCTCTCAATAGGGTGTATACATGGGACTCTACGTTTAGCTCACATGGTTTTATGTCGGTTACTAGTCAGAATTTAGTGCATATGACGAGTTTTTCAGTTATACCTCAACATTGAGTCTCAGTATGTCATGTTTAGGATTAGGAATCTGTCAATGCATTTAGCTCAGTCTTCAGTTTATTTTAGCAGTTACATTCAGATCTGATTATATCATTGTTGAGTATGCTTTGTTCAGTTTATGTATTTTGTTCAGCTATATTATATATCCTGCATTCTAAGCACATTCAAAGTACTGACGCATACTCTCCGCTACATCATTTCATGATGTAGGTTCAGGTACCCAGCATCCAGATCACGCATAGATCGGTTCCGGATCTTTATTCAGCAGCTTCAGTGGTGATTCCTTATACTTTGAGGACAATAGACATGTTTTTCAAATTCAGTCTTTCATTTCAATTTTATGTTTATCTAGGGTTATCTCGGGGCATGTCGCGGCAACTCTAGTCAGTAGAGGCTTTTCAGACATAGTATTAGATTCAGCTTTAGTTATTGAGTGATTGTTCAGTATCACTAAACTCTTAGTACATTTCATATATTCAGACTAGTTGGGTATTCCTTATTTTCAGTTACCTACTGTTTTAGCTTCTTCATAGTTCTTATTTATTTAGTTATCTTTCGTTATGCTTATGATATGCCAGAGACACGGTTAGCTTGGGATCACTCGTGATCCTAGGTCCCGTGTTATGTTAAGGGGATAGCCTCGGGGTGTGACACTTTGGTATGTATCCGATGTTGATTCGGATAGACTAGGTCCTTGTAGACAAGCCCTTCAGGCTTTTCTCCCTATTTTTGTGATGCTGATGCGTTATCAGAGGCGTAGTAGTTTCCTGGTTTAGGTGTTACGCTGTTGATTCTTGAGTGAGGTAGTTGGTAGTGGACGTTGATCCATGATGGCTTGGAGTTGATTCACCCGTTTTGATGTGGTTGGAAGTGGACGTCGATCCATGATAGCTTGGAATTTGAGATTCTCTACAGAGTTGATTTTACCCGCACACTCTGGCTGGCATTGGGCAGGGCCCCCAGGAGTGATAGTTGAGTCACCTAGCTGGCATTGGGCAAGGTCCCCGGGGTGATTAGTTGGATGGGTAGTTGGATATAAGTTACTTGAGGTCCTCTTCGAAGTTGATAGGCCCGTGCACTCTGTCTTGCTGGGGCAGGGCCCCAGGAGTGTTATATGGCACACTTGGCTGGCTTGGGCAGGGCCCCAAAGTGTAAGTCTATTAGGCAGTTGGATTAAGGCTTTTGTAGGGGATTGATGTATCCACGCGGCACTCGTCTGGTAGGGTAATGCCTCCAAGGTGCTGGCGGGCTGGGTGGCCCAATTTGGAAGTCATACTTGTTGACTGGGTTGGAGTTGTTGGTTGTTTCGGTTCGGAGTAGGTTTTACTTTAGGTTCTGTAGTTTTGGCTTCTCTGTGTACCTGTTGGGCTTATGGGAGTTCGATCGGCTTCTTATTTTCTTGTGCTTAAGTGTACCTAGCGGGTCTTATGGGGGGCCTAGCTGGGTTTAGGTTAAATATCCTTAGACTAGCTCTCTGATTGTTCTTCTCTTATTTTTGTTGACCTCTGTTCGGGTTTGATTCTATCTTTTCCGTCTGTTTTTACCTTTCTTGCTTAGTCAGCCTATAATGCCTAGTGGGTACCTGTTGCTTTGGTACACATGCTACACTCTACATCTATTTTTCTGATGCAGGTCCGAGCACCAACTATCAGCGTTGAGGTCGAGCCTGCAATAGTCTGTTCTGGAGACGAGGGTGAGCACGTGGCATTATGGGGCTTCCTGTCTCCATTCCGTATTGACACTTTGACTTGCCTTTTGCTTTTTGAGGCACTCTTGTTTTTGTGGTCCACTTTTGGGACTTGTACTCTTTCAGTAGTCATGTACATGTGACTTCCAGGTTCTGGGAGGTATCTTTTTTATATATAGTTTTGGGTTCGCTTCCGCCTTTCTCTTATGTGTTCTGTTTATTTATGCTTCGCTTAGTTAAAGATAGTTCCCCCTCAGTCCCATTACTCTCAAGTTCTAGGACAGGGTTAGGCTTGCCTACTGGCAGGTTGGTAGGCACCATCATGGCTCGAGAAATCGGGTCATGACAATTAACCCCTGCAATCCTAAAATTTTAAAATATCAAGACGCTAATTTTTAGGTGCCTGCTAATTTTTTTCTCAAAGCAAAAAAAAGCACGATTCAATTTTCTTCCTTTAACAGGTCCGAAACTCTTTTAGTTATCATCTAATCTTTTGAAGATTAATTGAGAAATAAGATATGTAGAATTCATGGCGGCGGAGCTACCACCATCTTCTTCCACAATTGCAGTGGTTGGAGCAAGAAGAGATGGAGGTGGCTGCGGTGGTTGTTGGTTCATGGAGTGCCATGGTTTATGGCATAATGTGATGATGGAAGTACCTTCCGTATTTTTTTTGTTCTATATTTGGCATCCCAAGCAAAGAGAATCTTCTCGAAGGTTTCTAATGGCAAATCGCATATAGTAGCTACTCTCTATGTCATTCTCTGACTTGTTAGCATCTTCAATTTCTACTAAGTATTACTTACTATTTAAATTTTTGGTTCTGAGATTTGTATATATATCTTCATCCACAATCAAGTCTCCAATGCTCTGCATCCAAACATCTCTTCTCTTGTATCAGTTCTCTGTTTTTCTCAATTTAACGATTGCACCATAATTTAGACACTGAAAGCTTAGAAGATAAGCCACGAGACTTGTGAGTTCTCTTTCGTCGTTTTCATGTGATATTCTACACGTCTTAGAGTTAAGTTACTAACATTAGGTTGTCTAACGTGTTCCAACAAAGCAGTAAAAATAATAAGTAAAAACACAGTATTTGGTAAATTTTGTCTAACATGTTCCAAGAATTAGTAAATTTTTACCAGCGTGGTACCTGAGTCAACCATTAGTATACCTATACCAGCGTGGTATCTGAGGTAACCAGTAATCACAAACTAAATTCACAATCACAATAAACAACCACACTTGAAGACATACATAAAATAAGCAGGTTCATTGCATGAGATTTATCAACATGATGTCTTTTCACACTCATCCCTTATATTTTTACATCATGCATTGCACAAAAATAACTACAAAGTAGTTAACATGCATACATTAAATAAGAGAATAGTGAAAAATTGAGGAAAATAGCCCATAATCACCCTTTTTTCCCAAGAATAAAATTGCAGAATAATGAACTATTTTGGGACATTTCTGCATGAGATTGCGATACAGTTGTTATAGCGGCCACCAGCCCACTATAGAGACCACACAATAATAGGATTTATTCCGCTACAGTAGCTTTCATGAAGATAGAAGATCAAAATTCTTCCCCAAATCCCCAATTTCACAACACACACTCGACCCTTGACGTTCTATAATATCCCTTCCACGTCATGTTTGATATCAGAAGTTCTACTTACCGATATTCATTTTTGAAAATTCACATTGGATATTTCATTCCTAGCTATAAGAGTAACCAATCCATGCTTATACATTATCCTTAATCTTTTCTTTGACTTCCCTAGACCTTACCTTGTTCAAAGTTAATCTGAGACCGGCCCGATCTAAAATTTTCAAGTCACCACCCAAAACATTTTCATACGTTCTTTCATCGTTGGTCTACTCATAACGAGTTAAAAGGGTCTCTATAGATGGTGATTGGAATTTCCCCAAGTGTCATTCATGAAAGGCATTTTGAGATTTTGGAGGCGGGGAAAGTTTATCCGCAGGTATGTAAAGCCATTTGAGATTCTCCAAATTATTGGTGATGTTGCTTATGATTTGGCCTTACCTCATGTATTTTCAGTTATTCATCAAATTTTGCATGTGTTTATGATTCAATGTTATTTTCCTTTTGAGCTTCATTTTCTCCAGTATGACTTAGTTAGTTGGATGATCATTTGACCTTTGTGGAGGAGCTAATTGTTATTTTGGCTAGAAATGTGATGTGGTTGTGTTCGAGGGACATTCTTGTCATTAAGGTTCAGTGGAGACATCGTAAAGTTAAGGAAGCTATATGGGCGACCGAGCATGAGATGTGAGTTCAATCTCCCCGCCTATTAAAACCTTCACCCTTCAGTTTCAAGGAAAGAAGTTCTTTTAGTAGTGGATATTGTAATGACCCACTAGGTAATTTTCTCCATATATTGTATTTTTGGAATTTAGAGCTTCCCTATAGAAACCCCCAAGTAATTTATGACTTGTCGAAACTGACAGTTCGGGTCATTCATTTGGTTTTTATGTAAGTTTCTACATTTTGATGTTTGATCGGTTGAATTTGGTCAAAACATCATGTAAACGGCCTCAAAATATAATTTTGATTGTTCCGTTAGCTACCAAAAATTGAGTTTTGTGTAGAAGTACCTTTAGTTCAAGTGTCGAGGTTTCTGAACTCATTACGAGCTACCTTGTAGATTTTAACTAAAATGGAGCTTTGTGTGTGGGACTCACTTTTTGTTGTGATGACCTCCATTGGATGTTTTGACATCTCCACTGAGTCCTTAATATTGAATTTTGTGGGGGTAGCATAGTTCATTGCATATATGGTCTCCAAATGAATCTTGAGCACCCCGTTACAGAAGTATTAAACTTTATGACATATCTGAAGCAACAACATCTGGTGCAGGTGAAATCCTTCATCGAGGTCACGATGAAGACCTTCGCAAACATGAAGGACAATTTACCTACTCAACGCAGTCGTGTGGCCTTTTTGCGGTCACGATAAGCATGCTGACTGGGTGTACCAACTTTGGTCAGAACGATCGCAAGTTTTAACCTCAGTGATCACGATGGTCTTACTTTTATAAGGTCATGGTTTCTACCCTAGGCGTCATGATATTGATGAAGAGGTTCATCTAAATAAATGATATCAGCCCCAAATTTTAGCTCACAAGTTCACATTTCAAAAGATGATTTATTCATCAATTGAGTTGTGTTTGAGCTAAATTCTTGTGCGATTTGTTGGTAATTGTTGGCTCTTCAAGCTAGATCCATTGAGGGAGAATTGTGGACTTGTTAATATGGTAATTTCTTGTTCTGACCCCCCCCCCTTTCTATATTTTTAATAGTGGTTTTGACCCTCATGCTTGAGAAGGCTATTTTGGCATCATTTGGGCTCGGAATCTGCCCAATTTATCAGGACAAGTTCCTTGATCTTATAAAGACTCGTTGATGGTGTTAATTTTTAAATTCCCATACGGGGCCCATGGACCTATTTTTCATCCAATTTTGGGTCTGTGATTTTATTATTCAATATGGGTATTGTTTAGACCCTATTATTGTGATCATTAATTTGATAGTAAGGTAGTGATAGGAGGTGGTTTGGAAGGGTAAATCTTTGATTAAGCAGATTTTGGGGTTTACACAATTGACATCAAAGTAGGCTATGCCTTACCAATCTTATATTGTTCTTGTAATAGCATTAACATGGTGTTTAGCTAGTTTTGGGAGGGTTCTTAGTATTATTCATGTTTAATTGATAGAATTATTGCCCTAGCTTTCATCCTCAAGTAGTTTAGGGGAATTAAGCATGTTTTACCTTGCCTTTGATTCCTATCATGCCATGTTGATAGTGCAGATCCTTGTAGACTGATGTAGAAGACTTGGGTATAATAGTGCAGATCCTAGTTCGATTACATTTTTGACCTTATAATATTTGATCCATAATCTCCTTATGTTATGGCCCCGGTGTGATTCGGTTGTGACTTTTGGCCTTTGTGGATTCTTTTGAGTTTGACTCAGATTTCTAGCTAGATTGAGTCCTTTGTGACTATAATGCTGGGTTTCATTTCACGGTATATCCTTATGATGATGATATCTTTTGACTCGTAGATCAAGTCCTTTCTAACTTCTGTAATAGTGGTTTTGACCCTCATGCTTGTGGATGTTATTTTTCCATCAATTGGGCTCAGAATGTGCCCAATTTTTTGGCACCGGTTCCTTGAGATAATAGGTGTCACGCCCTGAGTCTACACCCTGGACGTGGCCAGCACTCGAGAACCATCACTGGTCCCCAAGAAAACCCTTTTCCTGGCTCACAACTCAGCTGAAGACTTACTCAAGTAAAATAAGAGCTCAATTATAAAGATTAACTCATAAGGTCTCAATAACTGATTAACTCAATACATGTCTTGAAAGTATCTGAATGAACAAAACAATCAACTCAAAGTCTTTCAAATATTAACAAGGGAAAATGGGGAAAAGGACTCCTCATCTATTACTGACTATGAGACCTCTAATAATATGATGGATGTCGGTACAAGACCCCGACAACCTATGAACAATAAAACAATAATGTGAAGCCCTCCAAAAAGCAAGGGGACTCACCAAAGCTAGCTGGAATGCAATGGGATCAACGGAGCGCGTGTTGATGACCCTGAACACCTATATCTGCATCATGAAAATATGTAGGTCGAATGACATCAATACATTGAATGTACGAGCATGTAAGGGGAAAACTGAAACTAATAGATACCTGATATAATACTCTGGGAAGACATACTCACCTCATCTCAACCAAAATGTGAAAGCAACAATAAATGATGCAATATATAAAGCTTTTAAAATAGTAAATATCAACTTAATATTTATAAAATACAATAAATAATCTCTTTACTCTTATTTGCGAGATTCTCTAACCGACAACCATCACTATAAGCTACGTGATGGTACAACGTCTCGCCCACGCTGCCAAAACTGTCTTATACCTTGCCGGGGTATATAACACCTCAAATAAGTGGATCAACTAAGCCATGCTTAAAAAACATAAGGAATCATATAAAAAGTATAACCCTTTACAATGTTGGCATGCATGGTTTATGAGGATTTTGAATTGTCTGAACTCATCCCAATATCGGTGCTTAATACTACTCCCAATAATATATATAACTCAGGCTCAAATGTTTAAAAACATAACTCTTTCTCAATTGAACTAATTACTCAAAAGATCCTCTTAATAGAGGTAATACTCTGAAATTCCTCAGAAAACTAAGTTCTTGGCGAAAATCCTCAAAATTCGAATAAACGCTTGTAACCTTCTTCTTTTTCTCCTCTTGAAACCCTTCTCTCAACCATAAGCGTTTATGAATGAATGGAAACTGATCTCAATCAGTTTAGACCCCTATTTGGGTGAGAAAAATGTCTAGTCCTAGTGGGGGTAAGGAAAAGACCAAAATACCCCTCCTTAAAACGGATGAAATGCTTTAACTAGAGAGGTTGCACTCAAACGGACATAACTCCTTCATCCGAACTCGAAATTTAGCAAACTTGGCGGCATTGGAAAGAGGACTCAAAGACCTTCGATTTGATATTCTTGATCCACCTAACTCATTCTGTGCTGAAAGTTATGGTCATTTGAAGTTGACCTAAAATTAAAAACTGAAGTTTTTTTCTTGTACGAATCTCTAGTTTACTTTTCGAAGTACGAGATGCTACAATATCTCCCCCTTGGAAACAATGGTCCTCGAATGAGATCACACTAAGCCAAAAGGGAAAGGGGAAGAATCAAACACCCCAACTCAAGTACAACACAAGCAATTCACATAACTCAGCATATTAACTTAAAGAGTACTTTACAAAGGATTAGTACCTTTATTTAGAATTTCTCCGGAAGGGAAGAGATGTGGGTATCTCTTATTCATATCCTCCTCGGCCTCCCAAGTCGCTTCCTCTACAAATTGATTCCTCCATAAGATCTTTACTGATGCAACCTCCTTGGTCCTCAACTTGTGAACCTGACGATCACAAATCTGAACAGGCACCTCCTCATAAGATAGGCTATCCTTAATACCAATATTCTCAGTAGGCACAATGAGTGAAGGATCGCCCATACACTTCTTCAACGTAGAAATGTGAAAAACCAAATGGACTGCTTCTACTGAAGGTAGCTCCAATTCATAACCTACATTGCCAACTCTCTTGGATATCCGGTAAGGACAAATATATCGAGGAATGATTTTCCCCTTCTTGCCAAATCTCATAACACCCTTCATGGGTGAAACTTTCAAGCAAACCCAATCATCCACCTCAAACTCTAAGTCTCTCCTCCTAACATCTGTATAGTATTTCTGACGACTTTGTGATGTCTTTAACCTTTCCTGAATAATCTTCACTTTCTCCATGGCTTGATGAACCAAATCTGGTCCTATCAACTCAGCTCACAAACCTCAAACCAACTAATAGGAAATCTATATCTTCTCCCATAAAGAGCCTCATAAGGAGCCATATGTATACTATTGTTGTAAGAAAACTCTATTAGAGGCAAGTGGTCATCCCAATTACCTTTAAAGTGTTAGACACATTCCCTTAACATATCCTCTAAGGTCTAATCGTGCACTCTACTTCACCATCAGTCTGAGGATGAAAAGCAGTACTCAAATTTACCAGCAAACCCAAAACTTTCTGAAAAAGACTTCCAAAATTGAGTGGTGAATTGTGAACCTCTATCTGATATGATAGACATAGGAACTCCATGTAGTCGGATTATCACTTGGATGTATAATCTAGCATAATCTACAACTGAATTGGTAGTCTTTACTAGCAACAAATGGGTTGATTTAGTCATATGATTTACAATCACCCAAATCAAATCATGCTGCCTGCGAGATCGCATAAAGCCAGTAATGAAATTCATATTGATCATCTCCCACTTCCATTCTAGAATATCTATATTCTGATCCACACCACCTGGCCTTTGGTGTTCTAACTTGACTTGTTAACAATTTTGACACTTAGCAATGAAATCTACAATACACCTCTTCATACTACTCCACCAATAGAGTTCTCTCAAGTCACGATTCATCTTTGTGGATGAGATGGATCGAATATCTGGAGCTATGAGCTTTCTCCATGATCCTCTCTTGGAGCTCATCCAACTTTGGCACACATAGTCTACCTTGGTACCTCAACACACCATCTCGCCATTGTTCAAAAGCCATCACCTTTTTGTTATGAACATTCACCTTTAATTGAAGCAGAACAAAGTCTTGGTATTTTTTCTCCTTCACTTTAGACACTAGTGATGATTCAGCCCCATTCATCAACACCACTGCAGTTTCATTAGAATCTAACAACCGGACTCCCAATCGTGCAAGTCTGTGCACATCTTTGGCCAATTATTTCTTACCTTCCTCAACATGGGCAGTACTTCCCATAGATAATCTGATCAAAGCATCAGCAACAATATTAGCCTTACCTGGGTGGTAGAGGATACTAATATCGTAATCCTTAAGTAACTCTAAACACCTCCTTTATCTGAGATTAAGCTCTTTCTGACAGAAAATATATTGAAGACTCTTGTGATTGTGAACACATATACATGAACACCATAGAGATAGTGATTCCATATTTTCAAAGCAAATACTACAGCAATCAACTCGAGATCATGATTTGGGTAATTCTTCTCATGAATCTTAAGTTGCCCGGAGGCATAGGCTATAACCTTACCATTCTGCATCGATACAGAAACAAGTCCAACTCTAGATGCATAAGCTTCAGGCCATTGAAACTTTACTGTCTTCTGAGTCAACATTGTCAACGGGGATGAAATGGATTAAAACCCCTCAACAAACCCTCTATAATAACCAGTCAGTCCCAAGAAACTCCTTATATCAGTTGGAGATGTGGGTCTTGGCCAGTTATGTACTGCTTCAATCTTTTGAGTGTCAACTTGAATTCCTTCTCCAGATACAATGTGGCCAAAGAATGCTACGAACTCAATCCAAAACTCACACTTAGAAAATTTAGCATAGAACTCTCTATCCTTGAGATTTTAGAGAACTATCCTGAGATGACTAGCATGATCCTCCTCATTCCTCGAATAAATCAAAATGTCATCAATGAATACAATCACAAACATGTCGAGATATGGCTTAAATACCCTATTCATAAGATCCATGAACGTTGCAGGAGCATTTGTCAAGCTAAAAGATATAACAAGAAACTCATAATCACCATAACGGGTCCTAAATGTTGTCTTTGGGGTATCACTTTCTCTCACTCTCAACAGATGGTAGCCAGATCAGAGGTCTATCTTATAAAAACAAGTGGCACCCTGGAGTTGATAATAAAGATCATCAATTATCAGAAGAGGGTAGTTACTTTTTATAGTGACCTTGTTCAACTGGCGGTAATCAATACATATCCTAAGAGAACCATCTTTCTTCCTCACCAATAAGACCGGAGCATTCCAAGGTGAGACACTAGGTCGAATAAAACCTTTAGTAAGATGATCTTTCAACTGCTCTTTTAACTCAGCTGGAGCCATTCTATATGGCAGAATAGAGGTAGGTCGAGCATAAAGAAGAATGTCTATGCCAAAATCTATTTTTGACTCAAGAGGGACTCCGGGAAGATCATCTCAAAAGATCTCTGGAAACTCACTAACAACGAGAACTGACAAAATAGGTGGTGTCTCAACACTAGAGTCATTAACTTGGACTAAGTTATAGATGCACCCTTTAGAGATTAACTTTCTAGCCTTAAGGTATGAAATGAAATGACCCTTAGGCACAACTGAACTACTCCTCCACTCTATAACAGGCTCATTAGGAAAACTGAAACTTGACTACTCGAGTTCTACAATCAACTGAGGCTTAACAAGCATGAAGCCAGTCCATACCTAGAATAATATCAAAGTCCACCATGTCTAACTTGACTAAGTCATCCATGGTGTTCTTGTGATTGACAGAGATGACACAATCACGATAAACTCTGTCGGATAGAATAGACTCACCAACAGGTGTGGAAACACTAAAGGGCTCAAGAGGTTGTTTTGGAAGAATATTGAACCTCATAGCTATATACGAAGTCACAAAATATAGACTTGCACCTGAATCAAGTAATTCATACACATCAAAAGTAAGGACTTTGATCATACCAGTGACTACATCTGGTAAATTCTCATGTTCTTGGATACTGGTTATAGCATACAGACGGTTTGTTCCTCCGCTTGTCCCTAATGTAGCTCCCCTGGAGCAGCTCTCTCTACGGGAGCCCCTGAAGAAGATTGGGCTCTATTGCCTCTATTTCCATTACCCTGCCTGTTCTTAGGGAACTCTCTCATTAAGTGACATGTCTGTCCACATATGAAACAACCATTGGAGCCATCATGAAACGCTTCTGGGCGGTTTCTACCATACTTAGCACATGTAGGAGTCCAATTACCTATTTGTGCCACACTACCCTAAGACTGAGTTGGTCTAGCTTTGGAGTTCTGGTTCCTGAAGTCACCTCAGTTCCTTGGTGCAGGTGCACTAGCTGATGATGGTGCAGGTCTAGTTGGCCTTTCTTGTAAAGATGACCAATTCATATTACTGGTCTTCTACTGTCCAAACTCATGACATGTTGTCTTAGGCCTCTTGTTACGGAACTCCTCTCTATCTTTCATCTTATATTTGTTAACCTACTTCACAAGGATAATAAGCCTGGCTATGTCAATATCTCCTCTCAACATAGTTGTCGTGCCCTCCTTACTTGACATGCGAGACAACCTAGATTCAAACAGACTTATAATGCTTCTCATATTTGCCTCCATCTCTGGAGCATAAAGGAAAAGTTGAGTGAACTTGAGGCTGTAATCATGCACACTCATGGACTCCTGTTTAAGATTCAAAAATTCTCTTACCTTAGCTTCCCTTAGTTCGCAGGGAAAGAAGCGCCCTAGGTAGGCACTTTCAAAGACAGTCCATCTCATAAGTTGTGCCCCTTCAGCCCTGCTCTTCTTCCACTAATCGTACCAAATACTAGAAACACCCCTAAGCTGGTATGCAGCTAAATCCATATGTTCAGCATCAACAACATGCATAACCTCAAACACCTTCTGCAGCTCCTCCACAAAGTTCTCCGGATCCTCAGTGACATTTGACCCTGCGAATTCTTGAGGATTCATTCTTAATAACTCATGGATCCTAAATGTATCAGCCACATCCTGACTAGCCACTCTTTGTTGACCAGCTAGATTGCACATAACTTGACTCAACATCCGGATAACATCCCGGAACTGAGTATTGGTGACCTCTCCTTAAAGTGGTTTCACATCTGGTGCATTGGGTTCCCCTTGATTGTCAAGATCAACCTTTCTCATTGTAGGAAGACCTCGAACAACTCTTCGTGGAAGCATGATCTGAAAAGATATACGCAAGCACGAATTAAAAAGAAACTTTTATAAAGTTGAACTCTATCGCATGAAATAGAGTAAGAAGGAAGTGATATATTTCCTAAATGTTGTAGCCTCCTAATTATAGATGTGGCGCGCTTCACACCGATAACAAGGATTATACAAACATGTCTTCATAGACATTCTAGTACTCTTAAACTCTATGCTCTGATACCAAATTTGTCACACCCCGAGTCTACACTCTGAACGTGGCCGGCACTCGAGAACCATCATTGGTCCCTAAGCGAACCCTTGGCCTGGCTCAGAACTTAGTGAAAGACTTAGTCAAGTAAAATATGAGCTCAATTGTAAAGATTAACTCATAAGGTCTCAATAACTGAATAACTCAATAGATGTCCGAAAGTATTTTAATGAAAAAAACTATCAACTCAGAGGCTTTGTGATTGGCTTTGAGGTAGGCCTCAGTAAACTTTCTTGATTGCGCTTCTTAGATAATCCCTAGAATAGATTTCATGTAATTTTGGATTGTATTTGCCGGGTATTTAGATTTCCTCTTGTTATCCTATCTTTTCTTGATTCCGTAAGATCCTTGGGCTTAATGTGGATATTGGGATCCTTAGTTTAAGCTTGTAGCTTTTCTTGTGGCGTAGATGATCTTTCTTAGGCTTGACACTTGTGGCCTTAGAATAGGTTGCACCTTAGATGCCTTAGCCTGTGTTTTATCGCCTTGTAGTTTTGATTTGCTCCCTATAAGGATTGCAATAGGTCTTCCTCCTTGTGTTTGTTCTTATGACCTTGGTGCCTCGCCGTAGCCATGGGTTGGTCCTACTTTTCCTCTTTCACGTACTAGAGTAGTATGATTGGGTTAGGGCATCGTCCCTTGACTTGTTCCCCCTTTATTGATTTGAAGGATCTTCTTGACCCCTTCACTTGTTGTTTAGCGGTAGGCTTTTTGTACTCGTATTGACCTTGATTGTATTGATGGGACTGAGTCTGTATGTAAGGACCTGTTAAATCCCAGGTTCGTACTCTTCGTCTTTGGTAGTATGGTATAGTTGACCTTATATTTATTTGTTGTTTGGATGTTGGTGATGAAATACATTGTTTGTTCATTCTCATGGGTTTTGTGGTACGATCCCGGTTCATGCATTGAAATATTTATCATTCATGATGACATACCTTTTTACTCGACTTTTATTCTAAACTTGTTTTAACGAGATTCGTACCACCTGGACCACTCGATTTATTGGTTTTTGAGATTACAGGGTGTTAGGGACGTGCTCCTTTCATACTTGAGATATTGAAGGCATCTGGGATGTGCTCAATTTTTACTTGACTAGCGAGTGCGTCGATGCCTTTTCTTGCCTAATTTTTGCGACTTATGATCCTCTACAGAATCGACATGCCATAAGACCTGGATTCGGGCCCAAGCAGTGTATATGGACTACCTGCGTCCCCTATGAGTCCTTCTGGCTGTCAATACCATAGTATCAGATGAAGGATCCCTATAGGTCCCACCTCACCCGCACGGTAGGAAGGTAGGTCTATACACTTTGTTATAGATGGTTAGTGATGGTCCTATTGCATCCTCTTCATTTATATGGATTGACTATCACTAGTATACTTGTTTGTTGATTGTACCCTCTGATTTATGAGGGTCGGTTGGGTTATGTTTATTGTTTGTACCTTCTGGGCTTATGGGGGTCCGGTTAGGTTATTGTTTGACTATATTTTGTTCTATGTTATTGTTTTCTTGTTAGCTGATAGGATTTGACTTTAGAATTGTGGTTGATGGTCCTCCTGACCCAAGTTAGTTTATTGGAGGTGATGACTTGCCAACATTTTCAAATTACTTTTGATGATGACAACATTAACCAGGTTCACATGTATGTGCTAGACTTTAAATAAAAAAGAGCGGGAAAAGATTGCACAAACACATATGAAATAAGAAATGAAATTCAACAGCTTTCCAAGTCAAATAAGGAGAAGAATAAAGGCATATGAATCCGAGATGGAAAATGAAGGAGCTAAATAAGTCCTATAAGGAAAAATATTATTTTTTATAGGAAAAAAAAATTTATTTCCTTGTAGAAGTCGACTAAGGCGTAATCCACTTCTTCAAAAGGACAAAATCAAAAAAGAGAAGATTGGCTTTTTGCAATCACAAATTGAGAGAATTTTCCAACAAAGACAAAGCTATGTGAGCGATAAAGAGGCGATAAGAGAGAAGAACTAGAGTTAGGTTTTCTTTCTAGAAATGAGTTTGCATTGTTTCGTTGTAGAATAAGTGCTTAGGAATTAGGGTTCCAAGTGTGAGAAAGAGAAGTGTGAGAATTATAACAAGAAGTGGGTTTGGCTTCTTGGAGAGTAGAATCTTCAATTATAGTTAATCGTTGAAGAGTAAAGGTACTAGAGTTAGTTCATTTTATTGTTAAGTTGTAATCTTGAATTGTTCTTGCAAGTAATAAAAGAGTAGTGATTTCCACGATAAAAGAACGGTTTTATTGTGTTGTGTTGAGTGTTTATTAAGAGGGATGTAGTAGATGTCATCATGACATATACTTAAAGATTCAAGTTGTTTCTTAAACTCCTACATTATTTGTGTATACAAGTTAAAGTTTTTATGTTATCAATATATAAAACTTAAATCCTTCCCAATTTATACAAGTTATATTGAACTCAAGAGAGTGGAATAATAGTCAATGAAGTTATGAATTGTGGAAACTAAGGTTCAAATCGCGCCAAGTTTAGAAACAAGATCTAATGTAGAAGAATGTACAAATGCAGCTAGGTACATGCCTACTGGAAAAAATAGGATGTGGTCATTGAACTATTTAATTATGTAATAAATAAGGTCTTAAATCTGTAGCAAAATAGAAGTAAGTATACTTCTGTATGCTCTATTATGAGCCAGAAAATTCAGATATATTCAAATTAAATATCAACACAACAAGTTTTTACATTTTCATTAAGACCTAAACCTGAAGAAAGTTGAAAATAAAATTGGAAAACATCATCCTCTGTGTCAAATACACCCTCGATTAGACAAGTTTTTTCTCTAACTTGGAGTTCATAAATTTCAGACAGTACTTCAAAGAAACTATATTAAAGGAGGGTAAACTCATAATAAGAAAGGAAGCATCACTAAGGATATGAGAGCAGCACATCAAGTGAAAATTGCACACACATCACGGTTCAAAGTTTGAACCATATCACAGACAAAAGCTTTCTACTTGTTTTTCCAAAATTAAAAGAAAAAAAGATCATGAATGCAAGGACAGAGGTAATTAGAATATCACTTGTACTGGAGTCTTGAGCTTTCCTGAAATGACACCGCACAAAGCTCTATTATCTGGCCCTGATGATCACACACACACACTTGTTCCAGGTAAGTTTAGTAATCAAAACTACCCAAAACAATATTGTAGTTGCTCTTATTTTTTTGATGTCAGCACAAAATAATCACAAGGTATTAACCAACTACTACTAATTGATACCTAAGTAAAATAACTGAAGGGAAATAAGGCTTCATCATCACAACAGAAAGACCAAAAAAAGGGGGAAAAATGCCACAACTAAGTCAGTTTGTTGCAATATGGGCTTAAAACCATTTGTCAAAGGTTTTATTGTGTTTCATCCAACTTCAGGTACATTCATCATACTTATGAGCAAACCACTACTAACAGAAAAAGGACTAGGTGATGGAAAAATAAAATAATATTTAACACAACATGATTGGCACCGACTTATACTGATCGCCAATAGAAGCGGAGTTAGAAGCCCATATGGGGTTGTCCGAACCTAGTTGTTTTTTTTCAAATAGTGTATTTGTGTTAATAAATCTATAGTGTATATATATATATATATATTGAACCCATAAAGTTCTCATCAAGCGAAATCTTGTATCTAACTAATAATAAAATAATTTGATTGAATTTTCTGATTTTATTAAAAAGGCAATGTAATTAATAATATGTACAATCAAGTCAGAATCTGAATACTAACATTGATATTGACATTTACAAATATCCACTGGGCTAGAAAGAGTGATAAAATTTGTCCACATGGCATAAATAGTTGATCATAATTTAGGTAGGAAACACAAATACATAACAGTTCAAGTATGAAACTCGAACATACTATGTATATCACACAATCAACACACTCCAGTAAAGAGACTGCAACATATACATTGACAACACATATGCTACCACAAATATCTCAGCAAAAAGGCAACATAAAGGGTAAGTGTTTTTATGCTAAAATACATACAAACCTCATATGTCCCCTTGTCACCACCAATTGCAAATTGTTCGAGTTTGATATTTCATAATATTTTAGATATAATACGAACTTCCAATGGTTGTGGTCCTTACTTTGAGAAGTCATTACCTTACATGCAATGTCCTGCAGCCAAGGTAACAAATTTATGTCATTTAGTAAAGTCAAGAAATTTTACTATGGGTAAGCTATAGATATTAGACTCTTTATTTTTTTAAGAAATGGAGGCGACAAAAAATAAATAAACAAGTAAATTAATCTGTTCCTTTTTCTCTTGTAAGAAATTTTAAACTCGAGCCTGTTGCAAAACAACAATATACAACACACAATATGCATATTAGAGCATTTTGTAAAATACACAGGTTAATTAGAGTTTTGTAGATCATGTTGTGAAAAAAAATGCATGCTTTAGCCCAAAGATGAATAAGCAAAACAATTTATCTCTCAGATATGCAAATGGATTAAGTGTTGCGTTCATCAAAATCTAATCATGGGGTATTAAGAAGAAGTAACACAAGTAACACCAACACCTTCTAGAAGTAGCCTCTAATTTTTTAGCACTCTTCTAGATCAATTGTTATTGTTGGATATAAAGAACAGAGGTCGGTTGAGGAAATCTTCTATTGATGGTTTGGGGCTTTCCTACTCTATTATCTTAAATTTCCTCTTTGGTGAATTTGTTTACTACTCATTCAGAAAACCCAACTAAGAAGGCCTACGGGAGGCTATCGATCTCCAAAAAGAAGCAGCAACCAGAAGCTTTAGGTATATCTATCTTCAATTATATATGTAGCGTATTCTTGCTTCATCAACTCACACTTGATCATACCCAAGTTGAATCTTGATTTGGTACTGAATAACATTTTTCATACACAGACTTGACCGCATCTTCCTTGTTATTTACGAGTTATTGGTTTGTTGACTGAAGCACACTCGGTGTAAGATCATACATGATTGTATCTTTATTCTCATCCTCCAATAGTTTTTGATTCTCATGAAAGTGGACTCTGGATGAATCGAGCACCCCTTGTTGATAAGCCAATTTCATTTGAGAAAAAGTAGGTGCAAATGAATCTTGGAGTTTCAATTATGACTGCACTAGCTTCCTTTTTGTTTGTGGTTTGATGATCTTGTTAAGGAAGCACACTAGGACGCGGAGGACGCGGAGGAGATATGTTTGTCTCCTTATCTAAGTCCTCCATTAATTAAAAATTCTCTTGAAAGTAGACTCCAGATGAACCAAGCAGTCCTTGAGGGCCTCCTTCAAGAGAATCCAAAATTATTGGAGGACTTGGATTAGGAGACAAGCATGTCCTCTCTGTCCAGTGTGCTTCGGTCACAAGATCATCAAACCACAAAGAATAAGGAAGGTAGTGCAGTCATAATAGAAAGTGAATCTTTAGTTCCACCTATGATTCCGGAATATTCTTTAAGGAATGAGAAACAGAAGCAACTCCAAGATTCATTTGCACCTACTTTTTCTCAAATGAAATTAGCTTATCAACAAGGGTTGCTCGGTTCAACCAGAGTCTGCTTTTACAAGAATCCAAAATTATTGGATGACTCGAATAAGGAGACAGGCATGTATCATCCTAGATCGAGTGTGCTTTAGTTAACAGAGTATCAAATCGCAACAAATAAGGAAGCTGCAGTCAAGTCTTAGTATGCAAAATGATAATCAATATCAAAATAGGATTCAGCTTGGGTATGGTCAAGTGCAAGTGTATGAAGCCATAATAGTCCACGTTGTTTTCTGTGCAAGAGATATAAGACCAAAGAGAAAGATAGCACTGGAAAGGATACCTCTATTTTTCAAAATACTGCTAGCATACAACACAAGTTAGAATTGAACATACCGATAGAATGCATACTTTAGGCCAAATATCAATTAGCAAAACATATTTTACCTCCCCGATGTGCAAAGGGATTAAGTATGACATCCATCAAAATCCAAAAGGGTTTTTTTTAAAAGAAGTAGCACTAGTAAAACCAACAACAATAAAACAGCTAAATCATGAAATGATGGGGAATACCCATTTCTATCTGAATAGATAATCTGAGAAGGGTTCAATAACAACTGAAGATGAAACACAACACAAAAGCTGAAACTAACTATGTCTGAAATAAAGACTCTAACTGACTAGAAATGTTGGGACATGCCCCAGCTAAATCTAGTAAAAACTGAAAATAAGACTAAAAGCAAAGGAACCATGTTTGTCGTCCTCGGAGAATGAGGAATCATTACTAATACTGATGAGCTGAAGATCGGGAACCGATCTATGCGTGATCTGGAAGCTGAGAACTTAAACCTACATCACGAGAAGATGTAGCGCAGAGTATGCGTCAGTACTTGAAAGGGACTGAGCATGCAGTATAGAGTAAAGCTGAACAATAATCATAATTGAACAAAGCAATAAGAGCAATGATATAATCTGAACTGAATGTAAATACTGAGATACACTGAACACTGAATTAACTGAATGTAATGACCAAGTACATGATATGTTGAGTCTGAATACTGAACTGTGACTGATAACCTGGTCAATGCACTAGAATCTGGCTGTACTGTGGGAGCTACTAATAACCGACATAAAACCACATGAGCTAAATGTGGAGTCCGATGTATACGCCCCATCGAGAGGACCCAATATACCCTGCCAGAGGTATAAAGGCATGACTGGCGTGATCATTAAAATAATGCCCACAGAGAGGACTTACAACCTACGGGGCACGTAGTTCTCGGACTATTGGGGTACGCTGAACCCTAGTCCAACTCGGTATTAAGTCTACTCCCAACTGATTATGAAATTAACACATTATGACTGAATGCTATAAAATATAAATAGCTCGATGTTCTGACATCCCAACTCCGAGAATGCAAAAATTATATCTGACAATATGACATTCTTAAACTGAAGCATGTATATAACTGAAATAGCTGGCCTAGCATGTGTAACTCATGAACTAAAGGAACTACATAGCTAGGGTTCTGAATTTCATGCAAGAAACTGAGCAAGAACATGATAATCTTATTTGGATCAATCTAACAGCTAAACCCAACAATTTCTAACATTCAAGAAACCCTAGGTCTAGATAATATCAAGGGAATCAAGATTCTGACAGAATTCTAGGGACCTAATAGGTGAAAGAAACCCACTAGTGAAATTCCACTACCTGGTGATGAATTTCACGAAAAAATCTTTTGATTTCGGGGATGAAACTGATGGAATCTTGCTGCGTTCTTGAACTAGGGTTCTTGACCTCTTTCTCCTCTTACGCTCTTATTTTTCTATGTTTTGATGAATGATCTGACTTAGGTAAGTTCTAGTTGTGTTTCTAGGCTAAAACTGACCAAAACTACGTTATTTAGGGTTTAAACGACGTAGTTTAGGAGTCCAACGCATAAAAAAAAGACCAAAAGACCCCTGACTTAACTGTTGTCGGGAGCCACTGATGGACGGGACCGACGGACTATGGATGGACCGACGGTCCGTGCTGGTCAACCGTTGATGGGGACTGGGACTTGAATTCTGGGGGTCTGAACCACGGCCTGGACCACGGACCGTGGTCTGACCTAAGGTCCGTAGGTCCTGGCGTAGGTCCAGACTTGGCCTAAATTCATGGGCCTTCTGGGAAGGAGCTACAGGTGGCCATCCACGTACCCCACCCACGGTCCGTGGGTCACTCTACGGTCCGTTGGTGGCACCTGCAACTTCTAAAATTCTGTATTTCTGGTCTGTCTAGGATACGGGGTGTTACATTATCTCCCCCTTGGGAACATTCATCCTCGAATGAAAACTAAAATAGCTGAAATGGAGGGATGGAGCTGTAAACCCTACCACAAAAATACTAAAACTGATTTCTAACTGAACTAAGTTCCAAGAACATGCAAATATGCTGAAAATGCAAGTACAAACTGAAAGAACATGATACTAAGACTGAATTTGCACATGAATGACTCAAAAACTGAAGAGAAACTATTACCTCAAGCTGGAGTGGAATCGGAAGGAAAGAGATGACTTCATGGCTGCTTCTGCTTCCCAAGTAGCTCCCTTTACGGACTGACACCTCCACAAAACCTTAACTGAAGTGATTTCTTTGTTTCTCAACCTCCTAACCTGACGGTCAAGAATCTCAACTAGTACATCCTCATAAGAGAGACTATCTTTCAAAGCCACACTCTCTAATGGCACTATGGATGCTGGATCAGCCACACACTTCTTCAATAGCGAAACGTGAAAGATCGGATGCACTGCTGCTAATTCTGCTGGCAACTCTAACTCGTAAGCCACTTTACCAACCCTTTTCAAGACCTTGTAAGGGCCTACATATCTAGGACTTAGCTTTCCTTTCTTGCCAAACCTCATCACCCCATTCATAGGTGACACTTTCAGGAAAACCCAATCATCAACTTGGAACTCTAAGTCCCTTCTCCTTACATCTGCATAAGACTTCTGACTACTCTGGGCTGTCTCAAGTCTATCTCTAATGAGCTGCACTTTTTCCATAGCATCATGAACCGAATCTGGTCCTATCAAGGATGCTTCACCTACTTTAAACCAACCAACTAGAGATCTACATCTACGCCCATACAATGCCTCATAAGGGGCCATCTGAATGCTGGAATGGTAGCTATTATTGTAGGCGAACTCTATAAGAGGAAGGTGATCATCCCAACCACCCTTGAAGTCGATCACACAAGCTCTCAACATGTCCTCTAAGGTATGAATGGTACGCTCTGTCTGACCATCTATCTGCGGATGAAACGCTGTGCTAAGGTTAACCTGAGTACCAAGACCTTTCTGAAATGACTTCAGGAAATGAGAGGTAAACTGAGGACCTCTATCTGAGATGATAGACAAAGGAACCCCATGCAACCTGACTATCTCCTTAATGTAAAGCTTGGCGTAGTCCTCCACCGAGTCTGTAGTCTTAACAACCAAAAAGCGTGTAGACTTAGTAACTCTGTCTACTATCACCCAAATGTAGTCATGCTGTCTGCGAGTACCAGGTAAACCTTTAATGAAGTCCATGTTGATCACTTCCCACTTCCAAGTAGGAATGTTGATCTCTTGAGTCATACCCCCTGGTTTCTGATGTTCTACCTTCACTTGCTGATAATTGGGGCACTTAGCCACAAAACCTGCTATATCCCTCTTCATGCCATTCCACCAAAAGACTTTCTGCAGATCACGGTACATCTTAGTGGCGCCTGGATGAATAGAATGCCTAGAGTTATGGGCTTCTTCAAGAATCTGCTATCTCAACTCACCCACCTTAGAAACACATAATCGACCCTGATAGCGAAGCACACCATCTCCCCTTTGGGAGAGTACCTCAACTGTCTACTGGTGGACTGCACCCTTTAGTTGAAGCAATATCGGATCACTGTCTTGCTTTCCCTTAACCTCCACTACCAATGAAGATTCTGACCCATTCTGAACTGTTACACCATCATCTGATATGCTCATAAGGCGAACTCCCAAGCGAGCAAGCCTGCGAACATCCTTTGCTAGTTCTTTTCTTTCTTCCTCAACATGTGCTACACTACCCATAGATAGTATGCTAAGGGCATTCTGCTACTACATTGGCCTTACCAGGATGGTAAAGCATATTCATGTCATAATCCTTGAGGAACTCAAGTCATCTTCTCTGGCGAAGATTCAACTCTTTCTAGGTGAACACATACTGAAGGCTTTTATGGTCTGTGAACACATCTACGTGAACACCATACAAGTAATGTCTCCAAATCTTAAGTGCAAACACCACTGCTGCAAGCTCGAGGTCATGAGTCGGATAATTTTTCTCATGCACCTTAAGCTGTCTAGAAGCATAAGCTATAACCGTACCTCGCTGCATCAGCATACAACCTAGGCCGACTATGGACGCATCACAATAGATAGCATAACCATCTGAACCCTCTGGTAGAGTCAAAACTGGAGTTGTAGTCAACCTAGTTTTCAGTTCTGTGAAGCTCTTCTCACAATCATCTGACCACTGAAACTTAACCTTTTTCTGAGTCAACTTAGTCAATGGATAGACTATGGATGAAAATCCTTCCACAAACCTTCTGTAATAACCTGCTAGACCCAAGAAACTTCTGATATATGTAGGAGAGGTAGGTCTGGGCCATTGTTTCACCACTTCTATTTTCTGAGAATCCACTCGGATCCCTTCGCTAGATACTATATGCCCGAGGAAAGAAACTGATTGTAACCAAAACTCACATTTGCTAAACTTAGCAAACAACTGGCGATCTTTGAGAGTTTCCAGAACAACTCTCAAATGAGTCGCATGTTCTTCCTCATTCCTAAAGTAAATGAGGATATCATCAATAAAGATGATAACGAACAAGTCCAAATACTGCTTGAACACTTTGTTCATCAAATCCATGAAAGTTGCAGGAGCATTGGTTAGTCCAAATGACATAACAACAAATTCATAATGACCATACCGAGTTCTGAAGGCTGTTTTCGGAATGTCACTATCTCTGACTCTGAGCTGATGATAACCAAAATTGAGGTCTATTTTCAAAAAATGACTAGAACCCTAATGTTGGTCAAACAAGTCATCAATCTTGGGGATGGGATACTTATTCTTGATTGTGACTTTGTTCAACTGCCGATAGTCAATGCACATCCTGAGAGAACTATCTTTCTTTTTCACAAACAACACTGGTGCACCCCATGGCAAAATACTAGGTCTGATGAAGCCCTTATCTAGAAGGTCTTTCAACTGCTCTTTCAATTCCTTAAGCTCAGTTGGAGCCATTCTATAAGGAGGAATACAAATAGGCTGGGTATCTGGAAGGAGATCAATTCCGAAGTTGATTTCCCTTTCGGGAGGAACTCCGGGAATATCTTCTGGAAACACTTCTGGGAACTCATTAACTACTGGAACTGACTCAAGAGTTGGGGTTTCAGAGATTGAATCCTTAACCCGAAATATATGATAAAGATAACCCTTAGAGATCATCTTTCTGGCCTTAAGGTAAGAAATAAGTCGACCCATAGGCGCTAAGCTAATGCCCTTCCATTCTAAGATTGGTCCGTTTGGAAACTGAAAACGAACAATCCTAGTTCTACATTCGATCGAGGCATAAAAGGAATGTAATCAATCTATAGCTAGAATGATATTGAAGTCTACCATTTCTAACTCTACAAGATCTGCTGAGGTTACTTTTTGAGAGAGTGTGACAGGGCAATTTTTGTATACCCGTTTAGCTATAACTGGGTCACCGACTGGAGTAGAGACTGAGAAGGGTTCTGAGAGAGTTTCTGGACTAACATCAAATTTGACTGCTATATAAGAAGTTACAAAGGAAAGAGTAGCCCCTGGATCTAACAAAGTTTAAACATCTAAGTTAAAGACTCGTAACGTACCAGTGACCACATCAAGAAAATCGTCCTGATCCTGGCGAGCCTAAAGAGCATATAACCTATTTTTGCGTTGACCGCCACCTGTACCAGATGAGTTACCCTACTGAGTTGGGTGACCTGTTGGTGCTGCTGAAGTTGTGGACTGAGCTCTACCATCATTACCTCCTTGACCCTGCTTAGACGAAGGACGATCTCTCAACCTGTGACCAGACTGACCACACCCAAAACATCCTTCCTTTCCTGCAAGACAGTCGCCCGGATGGTTCTTACCAAACTTAGGACAAGTTGGGTAGGTTCTGCTACCTGAAACACTCCTCTGAGACTTAGAGCCTGATGCCCTACCTTTCTGATCATTTCGAAACTTTGAGGATGGAATACTAGCCGATGAAGGTGTTGGGACTGAAGACTTTTACTGAAACTACGAGCGACTTCCAGCACCTGATTTCTGTTGAGAGTACTCATGGTTACCTGTTCTAGCTTTCTTTTTCTAGTTAGCTATTTCCTTAAGCTTATCTCCCTCAACCTGCTGAGCATGAGTCATAAGCCTAGAGATGTTCATATTTTCCAACAACATAGCATTTTTGCACTCTGTTTTCACTAAGTCTGACACTCCATATAGAAACTTGTTCATTTGAGCCCTGGAATCAGCAACCATATGAGGAGCATACCTGGAGAGTTGGGTGAACTTGAGTCCGTACTCTTGGACTGTCATGTTACCTTGTCTCAAATTCATGAACTCCTGAGCTCTTGCCTCCCTCAACTCTCTTGGGAAGAACCTGTCTAGAAAATTCTCACTAAAGCATTGCCAAGTGATAGGCGCTGCATATATACCCCTGTTCTCTTTCCATTGAGTATACCAGATATGAGCTACATCCTTAAGCTGATAGGATGCCAACTCTACCCTATCATTACATGTCACTTGCATCACTCCAAAGATCTTCTTGACCTCATCTATGAAGTTTTGGGGATCCTTACCAATCTGCGATCCTAAGAACTCAAGCGGATTTATCCTTACAAAATCTCAAACTCTAGCTGCGGCTGACCCAACATTAGCATTTGCAGGAATCAGAACCTGCTGATTGTTCTAGTTGGTCACACTCTGAGCCAACAACTGGATAGCATTTCGGAATTCAGCATTTGAAACTTCCTGATCTGGGACTGGAATGGCTGCGTTTGCATTCCTGGCATTCGCATCCCTAGCGTTATCTCTACGAGGAGGAATGATCAGAAACGGATAACGTTGAGTTAGAAACGAGGAATTAGATCATACCTTACGCATGATAAAAGTAACAAGAAAATGAAGTTTTTCCTAAAACACTTCGTAGCCTTCCTCTCATTAGATGTGGTGCACTTCACACCCATGAAAAGGACTCTACTTAGTGTGGCTCTTCAGACATCCTAGGACACTTAAACCTAGTGCTCTGATACCAAGTTTGTCACGCCCCGAAGTTATCCCCAGGATGCGGACATGGGACCTAGGATCACGAGTGACCCCAAGCTAACCCTGCTCTGGCATATCATAAGCAAACTGAATATTCTATAACAATAAAACTGATGCAGAAGTTACATCATGAAATGATGGGGAATACCCATTTCTATCTGAATAAATAATATGAGAAGGGTTCAATAACAACTGAAGATGAAACTCAACACAAAAGCTGAAACTAACTATGTCTGAAATAAAGACTCTAACTGACTAGAAATGTTGGGACATGCCCCAGCTTAATCTAGCAAAAACTGAAAGTAAGACTAAAAATAAAGGAACCATGTATGTCGTCCTCGGAGAATGAGGACTCACCACTAATAATGCTGAGCTGAAGATCGGGAACCGATCTATGCGTGATCTGGAAGCTGAGAACATGAACCTACATCACGAGAAGATGTAGCGTAGAGTATGCATCAGTACTTGAAAGGTACTGAGCATGCAGGATAGAGTAAAGCTGAACAATAATCATAACTGAACATAGCAATAAAAGAAATGATATAATCTAAACTGAATGTAAATACTGAGATATACTGAATACTGAGCTAACTGAATGCAATGACCAAGTACATGATATGCTGAGTCTGAATACTGAACTGTAACTGATAACCTGGTCAATGTACTAGAATCTTAGTGTACTGTGGGAGCTACTAATAACCGACATAAAACCGCATGAGCTAAATGTGAAGTCTGATGTATACGCCGCATCGAGAGGACCCAATATACCCTGCCAGAGGTATAAAGGCATGACTAGCATGATGACTAAAATGATGCCCACAGAGGAGACTTACCACCTACCGGGCACGTAGTTCTGGGACTATTCGGGTAGTTGAACCCTAGTCCAACTCGGTATTAAGTCTAGTCCCAACTGATTATGAAATTAATACATTATAACTGAATGCTGTAAAATATGGATAGCTCGATGTTCTGACATGAAAACTCTGAGAATGCAACAGTTATATCTGATAATTTGACATTCGTAAACTGAAGCAAACTGAAATAGCTGGCCTAGCATGTTTAATTCATGAACTAAAGGAACTACATACCTAGGGTTCTAAATTTCATGCAAGAAACTGAGCAACAACATGATAATCTGATTTGGATCAATCTAAAAACTAAAACCCAACAATTTCTAACATTCAAGAAACCCTAGGTCTAGATAATATTAAGGAAATCAAGATTCTGACTGAATTCTAGAGACTTAATGGGTGAAAGAAACCCACTAGTGAAATCCCACATACCTGGTGATGAATTTCACGGAGAAATCTTTCGATTTCGGGGCTGGAACTGATGGAATCTTGTTGTGTTCTTGAACTAGGGTTCTTGACCTCTTTCTCCTCTTACGCTTTAATTTTTCTAAGTTTTGATGAATGATCTGACTTAGGTAAGTTATAGTTATGTTTCTAGGCTAAAACTGACCAAAACTACATAGTTTAGGGTTTAAACGACGTAGTTTAGGGGTCCAACGCATAAGGAAAAGACCAAAAGACCCCTGACTTAACTGATGTCGGGAGCCACTGACAGACGAGACCGACGGACCATGGATGGACCGTCGGTCTGTGCTGGTCAACAGTTGATGGGGACTGGGACTTGAATTCTGGGGATCTAAACCACGACCTGGACCACACGCCCTGGTCTGACTACGATCCGTAGGTCCTGGCGTAGGTCCAGACTTGGCAAAACTTCCTGGGCCTTCTGGGGAGGAGCTACAGGTGGCCAACCACGGACCCCATCTACGGTCCGTGGGTCACTCTACGGTCCGTAAGTGGCACCTGCAAATTCTGAAATTCTGCATTTCTGGCTTGTCTAGGATACAGGGTGTTACAAGTCACTTGGGAATTCCTAGCCTAGTCCGTATTTGGAAGAAATATGAATAAGGTGTTGTCTAGGGAAATCTTGTAATGAATGAGAGATTTAATTATGAATTTGATCACATGAGTGGATAGCCAAGACGTTAGAGAGCCTGTACGGCTTTACGAAAATGAATTCAGGCGAGTAGAACTCCCGAAACTGATCTTAGCGTGAACGAGTAGTTTTTGAACGTCAAGGGTTGAAGGTGTGTTGTGAAATGGGTACTTGGAACTCAGATTCCGAGGTTATATCTTTGTGTATCCAGCCAGGGTGGGATTTATCCCTCCAGGGTGGGGCCGCTGTGGCGGGATGGGGTCTGCTGTAATGGGCCAGTCGCGACTTAAGTCGGGGAAAAACCTTAATTTTGTTATTTTCTGCAAACTTCGTTCTTAAGAGTTAGGAGACGACCCAGGACAAATTTTTGACAGTTTGCCACGACTTCTATTGCTAAAGCTAAGGATTTTAATCCCCTAATCCGTCTTTCGATCCGTAGAACGTAGATTCATAGGTAATTATCATTGGGGGAGGGTTTTGGCCTGATATGGAACGTGGGAAAAAGCCCTAGCTGCACCTTAGGATCATGGGTTTTGTCTTTGGTTATTGGGTTTGTTATAATCTGGGTAAATTAGACCTTAATTATTGATCCTTTCGTTAAACTATTCGTTTGTAGACCAAGAACAAGCGGAAAACCAAACACTTAATTATTGAAATGATGGTTTTATTTCATGTTTGGGTAACATATGTTGGTAATTGCTTCATTGTAATACATGCATGTATGTGAATGAGGCACTATTGATCAAACCTAATGAAATGAGTATGAATGAACCAATGTATACCATGAATTTACACTTGATTGTATGATTATGAGTATGTACATTATGAGTCTGAATGTGATTGTGGTTGTGTTGATTGGATCGGATGTCACGTTTCGACACATATATTAAATCGGGTGTCACATTCCGACACATATATTGGATCGGGTATCATGCTCTGACACACTAATTGGGATTGGGTGTCACGATCCGGCACACTAATAATCTTGGTATGGGTTCCATGAGAGGACCATTGAATTGTCATATTTACCTGATTAATATGAATGTGGAATTGTACATTGCTCCTGAAATGATAACCGATGTTTATTTATATTTTGTACATGTTGTGTTTATTATGTTGTGACTGCTTATATATGTTTCGCTTACTGGAATAGCCGCGTGATCCTACCAGTACACTGTGGTTGTGTACTGATTCTGCACTTGCTCATTTTTTGTTGAGTACAGGGCATCTTCAGACGGCTACGGACAGACCTCAGCTGTTTAGACATTTCTTTAGTAGTTGTTTTATGTTTGGTTGGGGTTGTACCCCTTCTTCTTAGACTTGTTGCACTTTAGATGTTTTGGTACAATGACTTTCAGATTCTAGGGGTTGTATTCCGCAATAGTTTTGATAGTTGTCTTGGTTAAACTTCGGAGTTTATGGGAACTCCATATTTCTTAGACATTTAAACCTACTTCTGTATCTTTAAATGTTCTAGTTTTCGTTACCTTATTTAGTTGGGTTGTAGTAACGGTTCTCCCACCGAAGGATTAGTGTGGGTGTCAATCACGACGGTTTGGGTCGTGACACTAAGTCAACAGGTCTAAAATTATGCTCACAGAGTCACACAATTATCAATCAACAAATAAGGTATCAATTTTGCATGACATGGAGCTGGTACTCGCCTAAATTTTCATCATCTCATTCATACGGAAACCCCATTACCTCTTAATTAAGTAATTACCAACACAAACACTTCAAATAAGAGCCTATAAAGTCTCAACATACCTTAAGTCTGAATCACAAAGTGCAAAATTATGACTTTTCCCTTCATTGAGCCTCTGAAAGAGACTAATCCTGTCAAATGTGATATCTACGTAAGTATAGGAGTCCATAGACATCCATATTGCTATACTACTATCCCGGTCCAAGAAGAAAAGCTCCAAGTCCTCATGGTCTAAACAATAATTATCTTTTAAAACTAATTTAGCCATAACATTTTTGCTTTGAAACAAGTTGACAATCACCTAATAGCCCAAATAAGAGATCACTTGCTAATTTACCAATATAAGGTATAACATAGACGTCCCGATTAACATTGGTGAAAGTAGAAAAAAATCATAAATCAATGGAATCTCTCGATGCAAGAATCAAGAATCGTTCGTGAATCTGCTTAAACAACATGAAATTAATTTACCAAAACCTTCTTGAAAAATCACCAATTTTAGATTTTAATCTAGCATAGATTCATGTAAAACTCCTTGATGATGTTAGAAACCATATCTTGATGATATCTGATGATTACCCGATGATTTTTCTCTCAGAAGTCATGTTTTGATGTTCCAAAAATTCTCTCAAATGAAATAACTTGAAGCAATATTTTTTTATGTTATAGCAAGGATATGCATCTGATATTTTCAAATATGTTGCACCAGAAAATCCGCAACACTAATTTATACTAAAATAACAATAACTCTCTCATATGACATTGAAATTTATTGTTTCTTGTTCGTAGTCGTTTAGTTGAAACTCAATTCCAAGTTCATCTTCCCAGTAAAATACCATTTTTGCTTGTTACAAATTTATTTCATGTTTTATGAGAAAAACCTAAGCGCAACCTTTTAGAATTACAACAAACACTCCATATCGGTCCTATAAATCATCTTTAATTTTTTGAAAGTCTTTGAATAAAATTTTGTATCTCTAGAACTAAAAACAGACCTTTGAGTCATTATAATGTTATGCCT
Source organism: Solanum etuberosum (assembly GCA_029582245.1). NCBI lineage: Eukaryota > Viridiplantae > Streptophyta > Magnoliopsida > Solanales > Solanaceae > Solanum > Solanum etuberosum. The sequence goes on from JAJONR010000306.1 coordinate 228,880, forward strand.
AAAACATTATTAAAACTGATTTGAAACTCATCGAAATTAAATCAAAATTTGTGGACAAGTCCAAAATCATCATACAAACAAGTCGGAACAATAAAATGTTGAATTGAAGTATGTTTAGTCAATTGTTTAATAGATGCCAATTCATAATTTAAAATTCTATTTTAATGCAAATCGATTGTTCAAAATTCATTTGAAATCCCATAAGCAAATCAAACAGAAAATACATTTTGAACCTATTGAAATCACCGATCTAAGGTCATCTTAATCAACTATTGATTGTGCTCTATGTAAACTTAACTAGAAACTCAATCAACGATCCAAAGCACTCTCGAGCGCTTCAGGGTCTATGCAAAACATTCGACAAAAGAATAAATCATATCTAAATATCTCAAAAATGTCAAAACTTGAATATGAGTTCCTTAACTTCAGATATTGACTTTGGTCAAACCTCTCCATTATTTTAACTTAAGAAATTCTAAGAAAAAAGTTCTCCTCGATACTGACCCAAGTTCCTCAAAATTGGGAGAGAGGTGAGAGAGAGAGTCAGTGTATCTCGAATACATGCAAATACATTTGGATAGAGTGTATCCGGATAAATTACACCTAATTTGACTTGCATGTATGTGAGATATATGTATTTGTTACTCTAGCAAAAAATGTAATTAGGGAAGCTGTTATTTCTGCATATAGTTAGGCAACAATCATACTGTGTTTTGGTGTTGTTTCCTCTAGAAAAAATGCTAGCAACTCTTTTGTTTAAGTTTTAGGATCATAGAACATTTTTCTCTTTAATGTTATTGTTTTAACCATGGCATCAAAGAAGAAAGGTTCCACATATTCTTTAAATATTAGATCTGTTGTAGCAGATAGAAAAAAATAAAAAACTTTTTGGTTTTAGAATCTGATAAAAAAAATGAGAAAATATATTTTCTCTTTTCTTCTTCCTCTTTCTTCACTGCCATACCATTAATGGATAAATTAAAAAAAATCTTCATTTTCTTCTTGGTATAGATCCTTGGAACAACTTTTAGATCTTTTTTTCTAAAAGAAAACTCTTTTTCGGATATTCAGATCTGTGTAGAATTTTTTTTTTTTCATTTTTCGTTTTCAATTTTGTTCAAAAAAAGAACATGTTTTTTTGTATTCATATATGTTTAGTGAAAAAAATATTTTTTTCATTTTTATATATGTTGCAAAAAAATCAGAACTTGCTTTAGGTTTGTGGAACAACTTTTAGATCTTTTTGTCTAAAAGAAATCACTCTTTCAGATATTTAGATCTTTGTAGAAAAATATTTTTTTCCCATTTTTTGTTTTCAAATCTATCAAAAAAATAACATTATTTTGGTATTCACATCTTTTTAGTGAAAAAAAAATTTAGTGGTTAAGAGTAAATGTTCTTCATTAAAACTATAACTTTTTTATACAATGGCATAACAACAATAAAGAAATCCATAATGTGAGTTCTCAAAAAAAGCATAAGCTTGAACATTAGATGTTACTATTTTATCGTATTATACCCATATAAATATAATACAATTATTTCATAATTAACGAATCGAAATAGGCTAGATTGTAAAGATCTAACATCTATACGTGATTTGTCTAAAATCTAACATATCAAATGTTGGACACATTATATATCTTGCCATAATAACTTTTTGTCAATACATAATTACTGAATTACTATATCAAAGTTTTATTTATTATACCAAAGTTTGACTTACCAAACCAAACTTTGAGAGTTATGTATTATGTATCTGCTCTCAATTACCGATTATGAAAATCAAATTTTGAAAATACCAAATCAAACATCAAACATTCACCCCTTCTAGACTCATATATTAATTATATTAACAAAAAAGTATAAAGAAGGGTAACATAAACCTAACCTCCAATTAATCATAATGTTGGTTACACTTGTCAAAGAACAAATCGGTAAACCTTACACCTAAGCTATGAGGACTCTTCCAATTTACAGTAAATAAGGAAAACTTGTGAGAATTTTTTTTTCTTATCTCACTTAATGTTCCATATCTTAATCAAGGCCTAGAGATCGGTAGATTAATTTGAATTCACTCTATGTAGGAACCATTTAAGGAGAAAATGCTCCTTAGAGAGTTTTTAAAGCCTGAATCTGAAACCCTTTATCAATCTCACAATAACTCTTATTGATTAAGATTACATGTTCTTCATTAAAGCTATAACATGTTTGTACAAAGGCATAGCCATAATAAAGAGATATACAATGTGAGTTCTAAAAAGAGAACACATAAACTTGAACATTATTAATTACTTATTATTTTTATCATATAATCAACCATAGAAAATTACTTACAGTTATCCTAGGGATAAGGCATAAGTACCCCCTAGACTATGACCAAAATTCTAGAGACACACCTAAACTTAACTAAGGTCCTCTTATGTCACGGCCCAAGCCTACACCCTGGACGTGGCCGGTACTCCAGAACCATTGTTGTCCCTCAAGCGAACCCTCATCATGGCTGACTACAAGCGGAAGACTAACTCTAGCATACATAAGCATCAAATTGAAAGAAACGTTTAAAAGCAGTTTACTGAATCTCAAAACTTCGCTGAATATACTGAATATGAAACATAAGTTTTAAATAAAATATATGAAACTGAAAGACTCTCTTAAACTGTCTGTCTATGAAGCCTCTACTGTACAAAGATGAGAGTTGGGACAAGACCCACGACACTTCAAGATAACTACTATTAACAACTCATAAAATTGGAGTCCTCCGGAAGCAAGGAGGTCTTACTCAAAAGAGGATGAAGTGATCTCAACACACTCTTCCTGAGGATCCTAAGAACATGTATCTGTATCATTAAAAGATGCCGGTAGAATGTCATCAGTACATTAAATGTACGAGTAGATATATACTCAATTGAATCAATACATGAACATGAACTAAAAATCATTTAAACTTTATATTAAAAAATATATAATTAAAGCAACATGAAAATAATATACTTTACTTGTTGGAAGTTTCTCTAATCGACAACCATTACCATGAGACTGACAATGATACAATGTTTCGCCTCACGTTGTCACGGTCATCCTATACTTTGTTTGGGTATAGGATGATATCGTGACTACGGATCCATATAATTGGTCTTCTTAGAGGTAGTGAGGAGTCGTATGAAGAGTCAATTCTATCCTATCCTATCCTACGTTGGCTACGTAGTTCTATGGGACTTCCGAATCATAAAAGACTCTAACCCAATTCGGTGCTTGATACTACTCTCAAAATAAGTGATATAACTTTATGCTCAATGTTTAAAAACATAGACTTCCTCTGGTTTAAGAGAATCTCTCAAACTATCCTCTTAAAAGAGGTAATTGCTCTTGAAATATCTTTGAACTCGTAACTCGTTTAGAAATCAAAGTTTCTGTTTTATCAATGTAAAAATTGATACCTTTGGGAATACTTAGTTCCCTTATACTCTTACTCAATGCATACTTGAAAACTCTTTCTCAAAAATATATCAAAATCATATTGTGATATGATCATTGATGACTCGGGAAGTCATACTGCATAAACATTGATGGTATATCTAGATACCATACTTCTTAAACATTGATGGCATACTCGACTGTCATACTAATCATGTTTTAAAAACTCTTTCACAAAACTCATCTTTACTTTCTCAAAAATTCAGTTTAAAAACTCAAATGTTGGCTTTAAAAAGCTTCTCAAAATTTATAACTCAATTCATAGGGTTCATGCAGAATTATGGACATGAAAGACTTAAATCAAGGGTATTAATAGCAATATGGAAACTCAGTACTCAGAACTCAAGAACGCAAAAACTCAAGGACACTACTCGACTCAAGAATACTCAATTCATAGGGTTCATGTTGAAATATAGGCATGAACGAATCAACTCAAGAATCTTAATGCATAACATATAGCAATTCAAAAATTAGGAATAGATTTTCAAAAAGAAACAGGAAATCGAGAACTCAAAATCAACTCATCTCAAGAATACTCAAATCTAGGGGTAGTATCTAAGATTTCTCTTTTACTGATTTTAAAGTAGATGTAGGGCGTGAGGATGAACTATTCCAACACTATGATAGCCTTGCATACCTGAAAGAACAAGTGTCTTGAAGAATCTTGAAAAAAAAAACTTGATTATAAGCCTTGAAACCCTAGCTTGAAGGAGAACAATCAAGAAAACCTTTCTTGAGATTCTTGAATTAGTTTCTTGAAATCTCTAGGGCCAAGAATTATGATTCTCATTATTGATTCATAATTGTATGGAGGAATTTAAGTTGGAAAGAATAGAATTCTTGGAGAACGACTTACCTTGGAGAAAAATCTTGAAAAAGATTTAAAGAATCTTGAATGGAGTCTTCTACTTTGATTTTTCCTTAGGGTTGTGCCTTAGGGTTTGACAGAGAAGGAAATGATGGATTAAGATATGAAAATCTAATTATTTTGGGTCTTTAACTAGTCCATAAATTCGTTTAGGGTTTTCTTAGAGGTATAAAGACAAAAATGACCCTTTTTAATATTTTTCCGTCGCCTAATTCATCACTGCACTGTATCAGGTTACTAAAATGGGCATAACATTTTACTCAAAACTCGAATTCACGCAAAATTGGTGGCATTTTAAAGAAGATTCAAATACCTTTAATTAGATCAGTTATGGGCCATGTAACTCTTTATATTCTAAGAGATATGATCATTTGAAGTTTATCCAAGTAGAATCTTACATCAAAACTTAATCGGTAAGGAAACTTTAAACTCAACTTTGTGCTAGGAGTTTCTAGTGGCCATAATTGATATCCAAAATCATTCGCACACTAAAGAATTTATCTTTACATGTATGGTCAATTTAACAATCACCCGATACATCCTTACATGTAAATGAAGAATAGTTCGGGTCTTAACTTTAAAATTTTTGGAGTGTTACAATATCCCCCCTTGAGATCATTCGTCCTCGAATGATGGTTAAACTGAGGATGGAAGGGAAAGGAGTTACGCTTACTATCTTTCTGACTTTTAAACTTTCCTACTAACATAGGCGAAACTCAATCATACAATGAGCTTGGAACTGTCTATAGCACATAAGCCAAGAACGATATGAGTTTGAGCAAGGTCACGCTTTATCTGAAGCTATTTTATATAAGGCAAGGATATTTGGGCACAAGGTAAGAATATGAACACTATGCCTTGAGTGCTATGACTGGTAGCTTTGACGCTTAAAATACTTCTCAACTATGCTTTTCTTTCTTATTACCACACCTTATTGGCTGTACAAAGATGAGAGTTGGGACAAGACCCACGACTCTCCAAGAGAACTACTATTAACAACTCATAAACTAGAGTCCTCCATAAGCAAGGAGGTCTCTCAAAAGCAGATGAAGTGATCTCAACAGACTTTTGTTGAGGATCCTAAGAACCTGTATCTGCATCATTAAAAGATGAAGGTCGAATGACATCAGTACATTGAATGTACGAGTATATAATATAGTTGAATAAAAAGTAATTGAATGAAAGGACTGCAACAAATATAGATATATCTTCAACTGAATAAATAAATGAACATGAAGTAAAAACCATTTAAGCTTTACACTAAAATATACAATGAAAGCAACATGAACATAATATACTTTACTTGTAGGGAGTTTCGCTAACCGACAACCATTACCATGAGTCTGGCAATGATACAATGTTTCATCTCACGTTGCTAGGGCCATCCTATACTTTGATGGTGTATAGGATGGTATCGTCACTATGGATCCATCTAATTGGCCTTTTAAGAGGCAGTGAGGAGTCGCATGAAGAGTAAATGCTACGCTGGCTACGTAGTTCTATGGGACTTCCAAACCATAAAAGACTCTAACCCACTTCGGTGCTCGATACTACTCCCAAAATAAGTGATATAACTTTATGCTCAATGTTTAAAAACATATACTTCCTCTGGTTTGAGATAATTGCTTAAACTATCCTCTTAAAAGAGGTAACTACTCTTGAAATATCTTTGAACTCATAACTCATTTAGAAATCAAAGTTTCTTTTTTATCAATGTAAATATTGATACCTTTGGGAATACTTAGTTCCCTTATACTATTACTCAATTCATACTTGAAAACTCTTTCTCAAAAATATATCAAAATCATTTTATGATATGATCATTGATGACTCGGGAAGTCATACTACATAAACATTGAGGGTATATCTACTTACCATACTTCTTAAACATTGACGACATACTCGAATGCCATACTAATCATGTTTTAAAAACTCTTTCTCAAAACTCATCTTTAGATTCTCAAAACTCAGTTTTAAAACTCAAATGTTGGCATTAAAAAACTTCTCAAACTTTATAACTTAATTCATAGGGTTCATGCAAAAATATGGACATGAACGACTCAACTCAGGGGTCTTAATAGAAATATGGAAACTCAGTACTCAGAATTCAAGAACGAAGGAACTCAAGGACACTACTCATCTCAAGTATACTCAATTCATACGGTTCATGTTGAGATATAGACATGAACGAATCAACTCTGGAATATTAATGCATAACATATAGCAATTAAAAATTAGGAATAGAATTTCAAAAAGAAACAGGAACTCGAGAACTCAAAATCAACTCATCTCAAGAATACTCAAATCTAAGGGTAGAATCCTAGATTTCTCGTTTACTGATTTGAAAGTAGATGTAGGGCGTGAGGACGAACTAGTCCAATACCATGATAGCCTTACATACCTGAAAGAACAAGGTTCTTGAAGAATCTTGAAAAAGAACTTGATTAGAAGCCTTGAATCCCTAGTTTGAAGGAGAACAATCAAGAAAACCTTTCTTGAGATTCTTGAATTAGTTTCTTGAAATCTCTATGGCCAAGAATTATAATTCTCATTAGTGATTTATAATTGTATGGAGGAATTTAAGTTGGAAAGTATGGTATTCTTGGAGAAAGACTTACCTTGGTGAAGAATCTTGAAAATATTTAAAGAATCTTGAATGAAGTCTTCTACTTTGATTTTTCCTTAGGGTTTGAGAGAAAAGAGAAGAATGGATTAAGAGATGAAAATCTGATAGTTTTGGGTGTTTAATTAGTCAAGAAATTCGTTTAGGATTTTCTTAGAGGTAAAAAGACTAAAAGACCCTTTTTTAATGTTTTCCCTTCGGCTAATTCGTCACTACACTGCATCAGGTTACTAAAATGGTCATAACTTTTTACTCAAAACTCGGATTGTGCAAAATTGGTGGCATTTGTAAAAAGATTCAAATACCTTTGATTTGATAGGTTATGGGCGATATAACTCTTAATATTCTCAGAGATATGGTTGTTTGAAGTTGACCCAAGTAGAATCTTATATCAAAACTTAATCTGTAAGGAAAATTTTCAACTCTACTTTGTGCTAGGAGTTTCTAGTGGTCATAATTGATATCAAAAATCATTCCCACACGAAAAAATTTACCTTTACATATATGGTCAATTTAAGAATCACCCGATACGACATTACATGTAAATGAAGAATAGTTCAGGTCTTAACTTTAAAAGTTTTGGAGTGTTACATATTACCCCCCGAACTTATTTTTTCATATTTTTGTGTACCTTTTGTGCTGACGTGGCACCTTCAACCACATAAGTTGGTTGTGTTTTTACACACTCGCCCACCACGTGTGTATATATTTTATTTTATTTTATTATTAAAAATTATTATTTTTAAAAAATAAAAATTTATAAAACTATTTTCTTAATTTTTTTTTAAAAAAAATATTCTTATTTTCTTTATCTTGTATTTAAATTAATTTCATGCATATTTTTTTTACCTTGTATTAAAAATTCTTTTATTTTTTTACATAAATTCATTATTTTTTCTCTTTTATTTTTCTACCTGTTTTATGTTCTTTGTCTTTCGTTTTGATTTGATTTCGAATTTAATTACAAATGTCTTGTATTTAAAATAAGTTAATTTTGAAAGGATACAAACATAAGTGAAGTAAATCAAATAAAACATAAAAAAATTAAAGCGTAAAATTAAAGGACAGTTTTAAATTATTTTTAAAAAAAATACACATAATTTTTCAAAAATAATTAAAAGTGAAAATACAATAAATTAATTAAAAAAAGTTTAAAGTAAAAAGAAATTAAAATAAATATTTTACAAAAAAATAAAAATAATTAAATATATACAAGATTTAATATCAATAAATATGTGTACAAATTAATTATAAATTTACCAATCAAAAAATGACATGTGTCAAATTTGTGCACTCATCATTTGCCTTCAAGAGAGTGCGCATACTCTCTATGCCATGTCAGTGTTTGTGGTGTATTTATTCCATTTTAAATTAGTTTATGGGGTAATTGGACCCTAATTATGTTTAGGTGTGTGTCTGAGATTTCGGTCATAGTCTAGGGGGGTACTTGTGCCTTATCCCGTTATCCTATATTAACTTAATTCTATCATATTCTATGGAAATTATATATAAAATATAAACTTATTTACTTATAAGTAACCTAATTGTATCAAAATTCTAGGAAATCAGTTTCATAAGTGAAATATGTTCAGTATCTCCTCTCCATCCAACCAATGCCTCCAACCCCTACCCATTGACCATCCCACCTATGCCAACCCTGAATCCCTACGACAGACCCTATAATATTTTGGTAGAACTTTTATTTTCTATATATATATATATATATATATATATATGAAAGTTGTTTGTTTTTGTCAAGAAAATATCTTCTTAAAAAGATTTTCCTTCATACCAAACACATCCTTAGACATAAACTCATGTATCTTATAATGTAACCTAATTGTATCAATATCTGAGGACACAACTCATTTATAGTTATCTTATATGGTAAACTAATCATATCAGTATTCTATATCACTTAGCTCTTGTTTGTCCATATAATTTGAAGTGAAAACATGAAATTTTACAATTTGAGTTTTTGAAGTACTGATTTTTGAAACTTGAAGTTGTGGTTGAATATGCATTGTACCTGAAAATATATATGATTTTTTATGACTGGGAGTGAAATTTCCCCCAAAATTTAGTTTGAATCTTGAAATTTTTGGTATGGACCAATTTTTGAAAATTGAAATATTTTAGGTTATTCGCACGGATGCCCCTCTTTTTGGTGTGGTCTTTAATTTTGTCCCTCAAATTGATGGTCTTTGATTACTTTCCTTCGACACTATATGTAATAAAAAAAAGTGGTTAAAAATATCCCTTACATAAAAAAAAAAATCTCAGGGCAAAATAAATTCTCAAGGCTAAATTTACAAGGTACAAGTTATGTCATTTTTTCTCATAAGACATTAGTTGAGTTTCAAGATATTATGTCTTCAGAAGTTCTAGCACACAAACTTTGAATTACATGACTTAGTTTTACCGTACTTATGTCGATAGAATCATAAGTTCAGTTTACAAAATATTACGTCTTTAGAGAAATTCTATCCCACAAGCTTTGAATTACATAACTTTTTTTTACAGAACTTATGTTAATACAATTATAACTTCAGTTTAAGAACCCACAAAGTTATACCTTAAGATATATAACTTATTCATATAGAATTTTTGTAGGACAGGACAAAAGTTCTCTTGCTGAGAGGCTTGTGCGAGTATTTGTCCTATGAAATTATTTTAATGATGACAAATAATACGTGAGAATCATGCCCACTCACAGTTCTTCCACAGTATAAATATAAAATCATAGGTGAACCAGGTTTAATTTATTTTATTTTATTTTATATTTAAGTCACCTTCCACCTTGTGTTGGTTTTGAATTCAAACAAATAGTTTTATTCCCCATCGCACATAAAAATCTCTCTTAAACCACCTTGTTTATGAGTTCCACACTCCACACCACCTGCCCATTGCCATCAATAACGATGATGTTTGTTTTATGGCGTAGTATGTTGATGAATGACAAAGATTTAAATAACTCATTAGTGATAATAGAATGACTTGACATAATCAGTTGGTCTAGTTTAAATAACTCATATAGTTGTGGAAAAATCATAAGGAGATACTCGTTAAACTTTTGGGAAATATTATGTGATAGTGCATGGACTGAATGCACATCAAGAACTTGAATATTTTTATTTCCATGAAAACCAACAAACGACACAGCCCATTTTGGTATTATTTATCTAACTACTACTATTTGATCTTTAGTTATTCAAAATCTCTTCAATCTTTATGGAATAGAAATTGAGCCTTAAATTTGGTATTTGTCCCAATAGTACTCTACTTTTTTCTTTTTCCTAGTGTGATTTTGTCTAAACCTTGTTTTGATTATTATATTTGCATGTGATCACATTACATCATGTGAAGGTGTATCTTAAGCGTATCAAATTTTGGTGTCGTTGCCGGAGAATACAGTCTGAAAACTTACCATCACATGTCTGATTGTTTTAGATATGACACAGGTAATCATGTGTCACGATCCGATTTCTCGAGCCATGAATGCGCCTATCAACCTGCCAGTAGGAAAGCAAAACCCTGTCCTAGAACTTGAGAGTAATGGGACTAAGGGGGAACTATCCTCAACTAAGCCAAGCATAAATAAACAGAACACATAAGAGGAAGGTGGAAGCTAACCCAAAACTATATATACAAAAGATACCTCCCAGAACCTGGAAGTCACATGTACAGAACTACTGAAAGAGTGCAAGTCCCAAAAGTGGACCACAGAAACAAGACTGCCTCAAAAAGCAAAAGGAAAGTCAAAATGTAAATACGGAATGGAGACAGGAAATCCCAGAACGCCATGCGCTCACCCTCGTTTCCAGAATAGACTGATGCATGCTCGACCTCAATATTGATAGCTGGTGACGGAAAAGATAGAATCAAACACGAATAGAGGTCAACAGAAATAAGAGCAGAACGATCAGAGAGCTAGTCTAAGGATATTTAACCTAAACCCAGATAGGCCACGGATAAGACCCGCTAGGTACACTCAAGCACAAACAAACGAGAACTCGAACGGACTCCCATAAGCCCGAAAGGTACACAGAGAAGCCACAACTACAGAACCCAAAGGAAACCCAACTCCGAACCAACACAACCAACAACTCAAACCCAGTCAATAAGTTTGCCTTCCACATCGGGGCCACCCATCCCGCCAGCAACTCCACGGAATTACCCAGCAAGGTGAGTGTCGCGCGGGGGTATATTAATCCCCTCCAAAAGCCCTAATCCAACTGCCCAATAGGCTAACACTCCGGGGCCCTGTCCAAGGGAGCCAAGTGTGCCATCTAACACTCCCGGGGGCCGTGCCCTAGCCAGACAGAGTGTGCGGGCCTGTCAACTCTGAAGAGGAGCTCAAGTAACTTATATCCAACTACCCAGCCAACTAATCACCCCGAGGGCCCTGCCCAATGCCATCCAGATTGTGCGGGTAAAATCAACTTCGTAGAGGATCTAAAATTCCAAGCTATCGTGGATCGACGTCCACTACCAACAACATCATAACGGGCGAATCAACTCCAAGCCATCGTGGATCGACGTCCACTACCAACTACCTCACACCAGAATCGACCGCGAAACACCCTAACTAGGAAAATACTACGCATCTAATAACGCATCGACATCACAAAAATGGGGAGAGAAGCCAGAAGGATCACGAGCAATAAAAAGTCCAAAGCTAGGCTCAACTATCAGACCCAAGTCTGCTATACCGGCCTACAAGGACCTAGTCATCTGAATCGACGTCGGATACATACCAAAGTCAACCAGTTGCATGGGTCTAAGAAAACACTAGTCTATCCTAGACTAAGGCCAAAAATAAATTCCAACATAAATAAACAACCAACTATATACTAAACATGCAACGACAAATAAACAGCCCAACAGGTAATTCACAAATACCCACGAACAAACAACCCCTCCGACAGCATGGTACTAACCCCGAAACAGCCCAAAAATCAACCCTTCAAAATGGTTTCTAAGAAGAAAAGAAGAAATACTAGCAGCCTACCCCAAATTTATAGAATTTAGCATACGATTACACAATCATGCTCAATCTAAAGGACAGGAAGTCGTAGCCTACTTGAAGGCCGACTGCGCGTGCTCCAGATAACTCTGCTGGAGCTTTTCCCTTCCGAATGGCCTCAAATTGCTGACACGCTATAAAAATTAGAATCATAGCATCAACACGGTCGTTTAGACACTAAAATCATCAAAATAGGAGACAGACCAATTTCAGAGTCAAAGTCAGGAAATATGGGACCCGCTCTGGAACTTCCGGAATTGACTCCTTGAAGAGGTCCTAAACCCTCCCACGAGCTTGTATTCTAAAATGGAGCACCTCTCGGGGCTCGAAACAGCTCCATGCAAAAACAAACCAAAATGCAAAACTTCACACAAAAAGAGACTTGGGGCAGCCACTTAAAATTCGGATACACCACAATCGGAGACTTTCCGACATGCTCCAGACAGTAACCCACACAGCCAACGCAAAACCAAACACATCGGACTTCAAATCACCCAAAACGGAGCCCTAGAACTCGAGATATCAAAGTTTCAAAATGAGGCTAAATCTGATTTTTCGCTAAATAAATAGCAGCAGTTCTGGTCGCTAAAAGATAAATCTAGTCGCCAAAAGAGTAAATTATGATCGCTAAAGGTCTGCACCAGCAACACCAGATTTTGCTATATTTTTTTTAAAAGTCTCCGAACGGACCCTTGGAATTCGTTCGGGACCCGATGAAAATAAACCAGATATGCTACCCCACTAAATTCGACATTCCAGACTCAATGACACAGTAAGAATTTCCATACGAGTTCATTTTGACAAAAAGTGGGCCCCATACCCAGATGCAATTTTTAGCCAATTTCCACAACGGGCCTCGGAATAAGAATGGAAGCCCCAAGAAGCGCACGAAGGGTCGTTCTAGACAAAAATCAGCATTTCGGAACTAACCATGCTGACGGAATTCTCATCCAAGTGAGTTTACCAAGACTGTTGACCAAAGTCAAACTTAAGCCAAAATTCAATGACTAAAGCATCAAATGGCCCCAAATTAAATCGAAAGCCTCGGGACTCATGCCAACAATGCTACTAGCCTAATTTTGCCGCTCCGAAGCTTATGCAACCATCAGAATTTCCATCTGAGGTCGTTTACCTAAAGTTATGATTGAAATCAACTTTTCATGTTTCGAAAGCTCCAAAATATAAGGTCTTTCTACTACTCTTTCAATTCCTTAAGCTCAGCTGGAGCCATTCTTCAAGGAGGAATAGAAATAGGCTGGGTATCTGGAAGGAGATCGATTCCGAAGTCGATTTCCCTTTCAGGAGGAACTCCATGAATATCTTCTGGAAACACTTTTGGGAACTCATTAACTACTGGAACTGACTCAAGAGTTGGGGTTTCGGAGCTTGAATCCTTAACCCGAACTAGATGATAGAGATAACCCTTAGAGATCATCTTTCTGGCCTTAAGGTAAGAAATGAATCGACCCATAGGCGCTAAGCTACTGCCCTTCAATTCTAAGATTGGTTCGTCTGGAAACTGAAAACGAACAATCATAGTTCTAAAATCGACTGAGGCATAAAAGGAATGTAACCAATCCATGCCTAGAAAGATATCGAAGTCTACCTTTTCTAACTCTACAAGATCTACTGAGGTGACTTTTTGAGAGACTATGACAGCGAAATTTCTGTATACCCATCAAGCTATAACTGGCTCACCAACTGAAGTAGAGACTGAGAAGGGTTCTGAGAGAGTTTCTGGACTAACATCAAATTTGACTGTTATATAAGGAGTTACAAAGGAAAGAGTAGCCCTTAGATCTAACAAAGCATAAACATCTAAGTTAAAAACTCGTAACGTACCAGTGACCACATCAGGAGAATCTTCCTGATCCTGGCGAGCCTGAAGAGCATACAACCTGTTTTGGCGCTGACCGCCACCTGTACTAGATGAGTTACCTTGCTGAGTCGGGCGACCTGCTAGTGCTGTTGAAGTTGTGGACTGAGTTCTACCATTATTACCTCCTTGACCCTGCTTAGAAGAAGGACAATCTCTCAACCTATGACCAGTCTGACCACACCCAAAACAACCTTCCTTTCCTACAAGACACTCGCCCAAATGGTTCTTATCACACTTAGGACAAGTTGGGTAGGTTCTGGTACCTGAAACACTCCCCTGAGACTTAAAACCTGATGCCCTACCTTTCTGATCCTGTCGGAACCTGGATGATGGAACACTAGCTGATGAAGGTGCTGGAGATGGAGATTTCTGCTGAAACTGAGAGTGATTTCCACCGCCCAATTTCTGTTGAGAGTACTAATAGTTACCTATTCTAGCTTTCTTGTTGTCCTTAGCTATTTCCTTAAGCTTATCCCCCTCAACCTGCTGAAAATGGGTCATAAGCCTAGAGATGTTCATATTTTCCAGCAACATAGCATTTCTGCACTCTGTTTTCGCTAAGGCTGACACTCTATACAGAAACTTGTTCATTTGAGCCCTAGAATCGACAACCATGTGAGGAGCATACCTGGAGAGTTGGGTGAACTTGAGTCCGTACTCTTGGACTGTCATGTTTCCTTGTCTCAAATTCATGAACTCCTGAGCTCTTGCATCCTTCAACTCTCTTGGGAAGAACCTGTCTAGAAAAGTCTCACTAAAGCATTCCTAAGTGATAGGAGCAGCATTTGTACCCCTGTTCTCTTTCCATTGAGTATACCAGATATGAGCTACATCCTTAAGCTGATAGGATGCCAACTCTACCCTATCATTACCTGTCACTTGCATCACTCAAAAGATCTTCTTGACCTCATCTATAAATTTTTAGGGATCCTCACCAATCTACGTTCCTAAGAACTCAGGCAGATTAATCCTAACAAAATCATGAACTCTAGTTGCAACTGACCCAACATTAGCATTTGCAGGAGCTGGAACCTGCTGGTTGTTCTGGTTAGTCACACTCTGAGCCAAAAGTTGGATAGTGTCTGAAACTCTGCATTCAAAACTTCCTGATCTGGGACTGGAGGAGCTGCGTTAGCATTCCTTGCTTTATCTCTATGAGGAGGCATAATCTGAAATGCATAACGATGAGTTAGAGAGAGATCATATCAACGCACGATAAGAATATCAAGAAAGTGAGGCTTTCCAAAGACACTTCATAGCTTCACCCTCATTAGATATGGTGCACTTCACACCCATGAAAAGGACTCTACTTAGTGCGGCTTTTCAGACATCCTAGGACACTTAAACCTAATGCTCTGATACCAAGTTGGTCGCGCCCCGAAGCTACCCAGGATGTGGACTCAGAACCTAGGATCACGAGTGACCAAAAGTTAACCCTACTGGCATATCATAAGCATACTTAAAGAGAACTGAATCAATAAACACTGTGCAGAAGCTAACCATAAAATAAATCTGAAATGATGGGGAATACCCATACTACATCTGAATATATAAATGTGGAGAGTTTAACAACAACTGAAAAGTCAAACTCAAATACTAAAGTTGATTCTAACTATGTCTGAAATAAAGCCTCTAACTGACTAGAAATGCTGGGACATGCCCTAGCTAAATCTAGAAAAAACTGAAACTAAGACTAAAAACAAAGGAAACATGTTTGTCGTCCTTAGAGAAAAAGGACTCACCACTGATACTGCTGAGCTGAAGATCGGGAACCGATCTATGCGTGATCTGGAAGCTGGGAACCTAGACCTACATCAAGAGAAGATGTAGCGCAAAGTATGTGTCAGTACTTGAAAGGTACTGAGCATGCAGGATAGAGTAAAGCTGAACAATAATCATAACTGAACAAAGCAATAAGAGCAATGATATAATCTGAACTGAATGTAAATACTGAGATATACTGAATACTGAGCTAACTGAATACAATGACCAAGTACATGATATGTTGAGTCTGAATACTGAACTGTAACTTCTAACCTGGTTAATGCACTAGAATCTGACTGTACTGTGGGAGCTACTAATAACCGACATAAAACCACATGAGCTAAATGTGGAGTCCGATGTATACGCCCCATTGAGAGGACCCAATATACCCTGCCAGAGGTATAGAGGCATGACTGGC